>VXBI01006181.1:56134-83255 GCA_013397375.1 Toxostoma redivivum
TCTCGCGAGACCCGCGGCGAACCTCCGCGGGAATTTTCAAATGCGCGGGACACGGCCCCGGGCGCTGGCGGCGGCGGCCTTCGGACTACGGATCCCGGCATGCCGCGCTGCAAGCCACTTCCGCTCCCGCCCCGGCGGCCGCTGTCTCTCGCGGGGCACGCCGGGAGCTGTAGTTCCTGGGCCGGCAGGAGCAGCGCCGTGCAGAACCCGTTCCTGGCCCTCGCGGGGACGGCTCTGCTGCCCTGCCCCGCCAAGGGGGAACCCCGGCAGGGAGAAAGCTGGCCCTGCCTACCTGTGTCCGTCTCATCGCAGGAGCCGCTCACCCACTTCTCCCTTCCCTGCGCCTATCTGGATTTCATTGAATCACAGAATGGCTTGGGTTGGAAGGGACCTTAAAGATCATCGAGTTCCAATCTCCAGGCCACGGGCAGGGACACCTTCCACTAGACCAGGTTGCTCAAAGCCCTTTTCAGCCTGGCCTTGAACACTTCCAGGAATGGAGCATCCACAGCTTCTCTGGGCAACCTGTTTCAGGGCCTCATCTCCCTCACAGTAAAAGACNAGTTCCTGGGCCGGCAGGAGCAGCGCCGTGCAGAACCCGTTCCTGGCCCTCGCGGGGACGGCTCTGCTGCCCTGCCCCGCCAAGGGGGAACCCCGGCAGGGAGAAAGCTGGCCCTGCCTACCTGTGTCCGTCTCATCGCAGGAGCCGCTCACCCACTTCTCCCTTCCCTGCGCCTATCTGGATTTCATTGAATCACAGAATGGCTTGGGTTGGAAGGGACCTTAAAGATCATCGAGTTCCAATCTCCAGGCCACGGGCAGGGACACCTTCCACTAGACCAGGTTGCTCAAAGCCCTTTTCAGCCTGGCCTTGAACACTTCCAGGAATGGAGCATCCACAGCTTCTCTGGGCAACCTGTTTCAGGGCCTCATCTCCCTCACAGTAAAAGACTATCTAATTTAAACCTACACTCTTTTAGTTTGAATCCATTCCTCCTTCTCCTGTCTTGTAAAAAGTCCCTGTCCATCTTTCTTGTAGGTTCCCTTCAGGTACTAGAATGCCAGTTATTAGATCAACCATCTGAAAAGATTTTAAGGGGTAGGCTATTTAGCTACAGATTTTCTTTTATTTTTAATAAGAAAGTATATGTAAAAGCCCAACAAATTAATATAAAATTGATGTTACACTGTTAGTCACAAAGGAGGAAAAGTAAGTATGAAGTCAAAAGTGCAAGTCTAATGCTACTCTTTTCAGTGTATATATTGTAATGTGGTCAAAACATTCTTCGTCTTTAAAAAAATATTTTCAGGTATTAATAAACAAATCGTAAGTCCCTTCCAACCCATGCCATTCTATGATTCTATGAAATTTGCAATGCTTTTAAGAAGTGGCAGCATCATCAAAGGGGTGACAAAGACATTTAATTTCTCCCAGCATATATTATCTCTAAATTACAGCTATGCCTCTTAACGTTGATTCGTCATTCTTTATATTCTCACACAAATCTGTTTTGTGACTTGGTGGCTGCTGTTGCCATTTTAGATCTATTAATTTGCATCAAACAAGAACACAGGTCATGGAGAAGGAACCAGCCATGGCAAGCAAGAAGATTGCACAGGCCAGCCCAGCCCCTGATCTTAGGGGGAGGCTGTGCACAAGTCACGGGATGTCAGTGAGACAGTATTTGCCTGCAAAGGAAGCCTGGCCCTGGTCACCAGCTGATGGGTGATGGCAGAGCTAACTCTGTCGTGCATGAGAGCCTGTGTGTGAGAGAGATAGATCTGGGGTGGACTACAGAAGGGCTTGAAAGTGAGGAGAAGCAGCTCTCATCTGATGTGACAGAGTGTAGGGAGCTAAGGGAGAAATGCAAAGATAGACATGGCAGCACCAGAGGACCAGCATATCCTCTGCAAAGACATTTCGAGTGATTATGTGCAGGACAGGGCTGCATTTATTAAGAGAAGGACAAGTGCTTTAGCAGTAAGCACAATTCAAAGTGGGTAGGAGCCTTAGCTCCATTCATGGAGACAGAAGGGCTTCATGTCAGGAATTATTTGTAGGACAATGGTTTGGGTGTGATCTGAATAAGGACACCAGGAGCAGTCTGGACCAAAGCTGTCCCCCTGCCATAGGCATATGTGAACATTGGCCTAAACAGGAGCTGAGGGACCATGGGATGAGGTGGCCTGGTTTAGCCAGGCCTGAGCTTCGAATGACAGCAAAGCTTATGTGAGCAGGCATCAGGGAGCTGGGCAAGGATGTGTTTAGAAAAAAGGGTCTATGACTCATCTTGCCCAGTTTTAAGTGTCCATGGTACAGTCATCAATCCATTCAACTGGGCTCCCTTTTTAGGTGGGGAAAGGAAACAGCTTTTTCCTGAGTTCCTGTCGTGGCTGGCTTTAGATACCTCCTATAGGATTAGCTGTAACGGGAGCCTAGATGGCATTGTAGGTAGAGACATCTATGCTGTACTCTTTTACTTTTGGTTGGGTTGATCTCTCCTTTAGAGATTCATTTGAATAGAGCACTGGATTTTTAAGATGCTTGGCAAGTGAATTTATGTTTTTGATAGGGATTACATGGAGGTAAGGAATAGAAGAAAAAGAGGACAAGAACACAATTTTATACCACCCATTCTAAGGTCTGGAGAGCGAGATAAAGAGGAGTCTCCAAAAGACATGGTGGTCGAGCAAGGGAAGGGAAAGGGGAGGGTAGAGCTTCAAACGACGGAGAGAATAACCTCTCAGGGAAAGCTGGCTTGTGGCAAGTGCCTGACAGTGATGGGAGATGAAAGGGAAAGCTAGAGCTACCTAAGAGGAGGTAATTTTGAGGTTTCCACAAAAATGTTGCTGACTGAATGTGGGGGCAGGAGTCTGATGAGGGAGGAGGAGTTTCATGATGAGGAGTCCAGCCTTTCACTGAGCTTACAAAGCAAAGAGAATTGAGGGGCACATTTGTACTGGGTTTGTGTGGCTGGGTTTTGGTAGTGGAGGAGCCTCAAGGGTGGGTTCTGTGAGAAGCTGCCAGAAGCTTCCCCTCTATCTGACAGAGCTGATGCCTAGAAGCTCCAAGACAGACCTGCTTCCTGCTAAGGCCAGGTTCATAGCGATGGTGGTAGCTCCTATAGGATAACAGATTTAAGAAAGTAAAACAAGGTGCAATTCCAGCCAGAGAGGAGTGAGAATATGTGAGAGGAACAGCTCTGCAGACACCAAGGTCAGTGTAGAAGGAGGGGGAGGAGGTGCTTCTGTCACTGGAGCAGAGATTCCCCTGCAGCCCGTGGCAAAGTCCATGACCAGGCATCTGTCCCCCTGCAGTCCCCTGTGGTCCATGCCAGAGCAGGTGGATGCCCAAAAGCAGGCTGTGACCCTGTGGGAAACCCACACTGGAGGAGGCTCCTGGCAGGACCTGTGGATGATAGAAGAGAGAATGGAGAGAAGAACTCACACTGGGACAGGTTTGCTGGCAGGAGTTGCAATCCTGCGGGGAACCCATACTGGAACAGCCTGTTCCTGAAGGACTGCACCCTTTGGAAAGGGACCTACACTGGAGCAGTTCATGAAGCACTGCAGCCCATGGGAAGGTTTCATGTTGGAGAAGCTTGTGGAGGACTGTCTCCTCTGGGAGGGAATCCACACTGGAGTGGGGGAGCAGTGAAGTGTCCTTTCCTTGAGGAGGAAGGAGCAGCAGAGACAATGCATGATTAAGTGGCTGCAACCCCTATTCCCCATCCCTCTGTGCTGCAGAAAAGGGAGAAGGTAGAGAAAATCAGGATTGAAGTTGAGTCCAGTAAGATGGGAGGGGTGAGGGCAAGGTGCTTTAATATTTAGCTTTTATTTCTCATTGTCTCACTCTGATATAAGTTTTAAGAAATTAAATTCCTTTTCACTGAATTGAGTCTGTTTTGCCCATGACAGTGACTGGTGAGTGATCTCTCCCTGTCCTTGTCTCGACCCGTGAGCTTTCATTGTATTTTCTCTCCCATGTCCATTTGAGGAGGGGAATGATGGAGCAGTTGGTGGTTTGTAAACAGTAAGAGTATTAATAGATGAATTAATTGAAATGATAAAAAGCCAGAGAAGAGTGAGCAATTAACAAGGTAAAATGAGTGTAAGGCAATTAAGGAGATTAGAGAAAGTGGAACCAACAGCAAGAAAGGGAGCAGGATGATAAAACCAAAAAAGAGAGTTCTGTGCCTGTGGCACCAGCAAAGACTGGGAGAGAGATAAGTGGAAGCAGGCTTGAGATGAGGGGATTGCAAAGTCGAAGCACAGGAAGAAGGCAGTGAGATGTTGTGCAAATAGAGAAGGAAGCAGGAAGGAAAATGCATCAAAGAGGGAGGATGCTGCAGCTGAAAATGTATGCAAAGTGTATGCAAATGAAAAATGTTCAACTGAGCTGGAAAAATTAAGCTGCTTGGTGTACCAGATGTCATCAGGTTTCGTGAAGTTAAGACTGTTGAAAACCTGATGGACAAGCTGTATTAGAAAGCTAATGTTCTTACCCAGCTAAGTTAATGATTGCCAAGTCTAATTGTTAAGGCTGGGTTGGGAACCAGTGGAGTCACAGCTGCAGCTGCACAGCAGCTCTGAGGTGGAGCTCCCCAGACTCAGGCACCAATTCGGCTGCTGTACAGCTGTGGGTGCCTGGACACCAGGTCCTGATGCACCCATGGGGATACCTGGCCCTGGCAAACCCCTCCCCAGAGGATTGGGAAGTCTGGAACACAGTGCTGGGTGCAAGGAAGGGCTCCAACCCTGCTGCCTTCTGCTCTGAGAAAGCTGGGAGAAGACCAGAAAAGCAGGTTTTGAATTACAGGGAGCTGGAGGTGAAGTTCAGACTCCCCGGTGATGTCATGGCCAGCACAGCCTTTCTTCCAGGTCGATAAGTCAATATCTAATTATGGGTGAGACCCACAAACACTCTGCTGCTTTGTGTTGCCCCAGCACTGTGGTGTGGCTGTTGCTTTGGTGTATCCAGTTGGCATCCACTTTTGACTTTGTGTTGCATTTGAGTATCTGTGATTCTGCCTCAAAAAGTTAAAATGGAAGGTGTTGCATGCTTGATAATATTTTTTTTCAAATCATTGTGAAGAGGATATAGTAGCATCCTCTACAAGCTCTTCTTGGTCCTCATGGTCTGGCATTTTCAGTAAGGTGTACCAAAAGTAAGCATTGTGTGAGATGAACAAAGCCCCGTGAAACACAAATGAAGTGTTGTCATGTATCAGGGATGTAAAGGTGAAACAAAGAAGAAGATGCTGCAGTGGTGTAATGATTATTTTCAAGCACAGGATTGTTTATAGAGACAAGATGCTCAGCAATGTGGTTATACTTATCCAAATTACAAGGGTACAAGTTTAAAAACAAACATTAAATACTGCCTTTCAGTAATTACATAGAAGGAGTCTATTTTGAAAATGTATGTGGTGTCTTAAAGCCAAATGTTAAAAAGACTCAGACACAAAAGACAGGTGTTTGGGCTTTTTGAGAGGTTTCACTGTAAATTGTTTCAGCTGTAGAATTGTTCCACCTGAGATTTTTGTAAGGTTTAAAAGTCTGATCTTAATTTAATTTCCTGAACTCAGAATGCCTGGTTATGAGATACTTTATTTATTAGCAATTATATCTATACATCTCTTACTCCTAAGTAATATTTAAGCATCCTCCTCCTTTAATTCTACTATATATTTCGTTTGGAATAAGTATTTACTATTTTTTTCCTTTAAACTGTATTAAATCAATTATAGGGTTTTAATAATATTACACATTAAAAGAATTAATTAGAGCTTTTCAATATCAAAATCAAAGTAATTAGAAACTTAATGAACCAAACATAATGTAATGGGATCTCTTCTATTCTCCACTAAAGCAGCAATAATTTGATATGAAGAGAGGCACTCCAGAATTTCCCAGAGAAAGAGGAAATTAAGTGGTGGTTGGGTTGAAACTGCAGTTGCAGAAGAGTCATGTAGTCGCCAAAAAAAAAAGGAGGGAGAGAAATGTCTGCATTTCAGTTTAAAGAGAAAAAGAGGGACCTTAGGAGACGTTGAAAACTGCATTATTGAGCAGCATACTGAGTATTATCACATCTCTGTTTCTCCTGTAGAAAATGTTACAGCTTGGTTGTCAGAGCTATTCCCAGGTGCATTTTATGCATTACAGCATTGTGTATTATTAAGTTTGGGAATTGTTTTTTCTTATGTTTTATTGTTGGTTTTGGGTCTCTTTCCATTGTGGTAACCTGAAACCTGGACATCTTCCTCTTGCAGATGGAAAACAGCTTCTTTTCCTTTAAATCACATTGGGACAGAAAAGAGTTTTCTTGTTCTGGTCCTCTGTTATCCTTCTGCTGTGTGTAGCAACTGGGGAAGTTCTGTGGCTAGTGTATTTGGTGTGAGCTGTGACACTGGGAAGACCTGTCCTTTCTCAAACACTTAGTTTGCATACATGTGTTCCTAAATGAGCAGCAGAGGGAAGACAAACATCCCAAGGTCTGGCTTCAGGCAGGTAGGACCTCTGAGTAATATTAGTAGCTTGACTAATGCCTTTCAAGCTTTTAATTTCATAATTTATGAACATCATGTCATTTATTAAAATCTGCACAAAGCTGTCAAAAGTGAGGAAATTAGGGATTTCAGATATTGTACATTGCCCACATAAGCCTTTTTTTTCACCCCTACATCAATGCAATTCTTCAGAATGCAATAACCTTAATGTTAATCCGTAATTAATGTGGTTCTGTCAATAGCAAGGCTGAGAAGGAATGCAGATGTATCTTCAAGGGAGATTATTTCTTCTAGAATAAAACTGGTTGTTACTATAGGATTTATCTCATCTGACTTCGACTCTATGAAAGACAGGCATCAACTTTAAGTGCACCCATGGACTGTTTTCCAACTGTGCTGACTGATCTCTAAGTCAGATTTCCCTTGCTTATAGCCCTGCAGTGCCCTGTACCTTACCCTGCCCCAGCTACAGCACCACTGCCAATAAATTAAAGAAGCCATCCTGGCTCCCTTTTCTCCTTTTTTGGGGGGGTGGGGTGGGGAAGCGTATGCCCTTCAGCAGACCTTATTTGTCCCTTTGTAGGAGATACACCTGGATAGGTCAGACCCTCTGGAGTGCCTGGTTCTCCCTCTAACATTAGGGGGAACCTAGACAAGTGGCAAGGAAAGGTTGCTTCACTTTTAGGTAGCTACCTGTGGCTGGCAGGGATCATTGTGCACCAGGAGTTGGGAAGTGGCTGTGGTTACACATTTTGTTTAGTGCATAGCCCATTAAATCTCCGTAGAGTGAGCTTCTCCCATGTGTTGTGCTCGTTAGACTGCTCTAAAACCTTCCAATTATCCATGCTGATCATGAAATAAAAGGCAAAATAACTCCCCAGACACAGGAGTCTCTAAACTGCAGTTCTTTATAGAGAAGTCCATGGCCTGCATTTGTTTATCCCTCCTTTTACATTTATTTTTAGGTTTGTGCAGGTAAAGGTGGATGGTTGCTTAAATGCGTCTAAAATTCCCAATATCAAAGCCAACCAAGGGTAAGCAGAGCTGATGAGGGCATGCCTTACACCAGCCAATTCAGAGCAGGAAGTTTCTTTCTTCTCAGTCATTTTGTTAGCTGACCACACAAGAGTTTCCCAAGTTCACCAGCAGTATTTCACTTGCCCAGCCTTTTTGATAACTGATATTTCTCCTCACGCAGCATGAAGGTCACACAATGAGAGTACCCACCAGCCAAGAGAGAAGGACATTCATGTTCTGGAGTACCCAGGCTGCACTGCATGTCTTGAGAAACATGGAGTTTATGCCCGATGGAGGAAAGGAGTACAATTTCCTGCATAACATATTTGCAATCTGACTAAAGAAATTGTACTATTTGAGCACAATGGTTTTTATACCCATGGTTTTGTTGGTAAATCCCAATGATTAGTAATCCAAAATCAAGCTTTTCCCACAAAATAAAAAAGATAATTTATTCATAGCTTTTCTGGCCTCTCTTCCAGCTCTGACAAATCCCCATTACTCTTCATATTGAAATAAAGGAATAATGAGCTTGCACATTTGGAAAATAACAAAATAATCCTGAAGAAGAAGGTCCTAAAATCTAACTTGGAAATATAGTTTCCCTGTGATTTCTGGTGCGGGGGTATTTTGAGCTCAACTGATGCAGTAACAGTGCACTGAACTGAAGAAGTGCTATGCTGAGGTGCTGCAAACTAACCTGCAGATGCTTTCTGAGGTCTAAAATAAAAACACTCCACTTCCACTTGTCCCAAAACCGCTCTGCTGAGTTCGTTATCGCTGTGCAAATACTGCATGTGTAAGGTGGTTTATATAATGTCCAAATTTGGAATGCTCTAATTCAACCCAAGCTGAGCTGGGGATCACTATGGCATTACTGGTATTAGACATTTTCTTTGGTGATTAACCTCTACATGTGTGACATCAGGGCAAAGTACCAATAGGTATTAACTAGAAAACTTGGAGACAATCAAATCCAGTCAACTAGACAACTTGTAGGCAATCAAATCCAAACTTATGTAGGCAAAACCCTAGATGATGGAAAATGCACCTGGAAAAAAAAATTCAGACTAGCTTCTTTTCATAAGGAATGTGGTCGTATATGTTGAAATGACTGTCAAGGACAGATTTTTGCAAAGCACACAGTACCCAGCAGCTCCTTTATAAGCAAAGAAAGCAAATTATAGAAATTACTCATGGCCCTGTGCAGGAGAGCTGAGGATATCTGTATTTCTTCAAACCATCTCCAACAGACTGGCTCTTGAAAATATTTGAGAGAAAGAGTCATTTCCCAGTGCAGGTAAGGTTTAATGTCAATGTGCCCAGCTGTGCAAGAAGCACTGCCAAGTGGGGTGACTAATACATTTGCCAGCACAGCAACTTCAATGTGTAATTTATTGTTGTGTAGGCTGTCTGGATAGCTCAGCCCCGCAGCCTTTTATTTAGCCAGATGCTGATCACCTCCTGAGAAGTGCTAAGACATCTCATTTGTCAGTGCGTGCTTGGTGCCTTGCTCAAAGTGATCAGAGCTTTGTTGGGTTTGTGACCCACCAGTACTGAAAAATTGAGGTGATCCATCCTCTACAAACAGAGACAGCTAACATAAAACCAGTGCCCTTGAAAGAGCCACTGTGACCTCTGGTTTGAGCAATTTAGAGGAGACATCATTCAGCCTGCTGAATCTGCTCATTAACTGCTAGAACAAAGAATTACTGTGAATAAATAGTCCTTTTAGCTTCCTCTACTCCACGACTTGAAAGCTAAAAAATATTTTTCTGGAAGTGGTATAATGGAAATTAACTGAGTGGCATCAGCTTGAGGTTCTCCCTGGCAGCCTCAGGCATAGGGCAATGCCCAGCCAGGCTTCAAGGGAGCCTGTGGAGGGTAGTCCCCATGGTTTTCCCTCCTGCCTAAGAGCTCCTGCCTGCAGTGCCTGGGTTGGTTTGTGTTGTTTGTGTTTGGCTCATGTCCCTGGCATGGCTGGGACAGCTCCAGAATTGGTACTACCTGACCTGTATGAGACTTGGCTTCTTTTCTTGGGGCTCCAAGGGGCTTTCTGGGCAGAGATCTTTTTCCTTCCAGAGAGACACAGCTTCTGTGTAGCATCAATTCTGTTGAAACACATCACCCTAGGAAAGGATCAGCTGGATTGTTTCCCCACTTCCACTAGGAGCTACACCAGCAGCTTGTACCATGTTAATTACAAAAAACAGTGCAGCTTTCAGGAGATAAATGGATGGTGATGCCCTACAACGAGCATTTAAGATGAGTATGTTTGCCAACTTATGTTGCTTGATGATTGTAGGAAAACATTTCCTTTTAATGAGGGAAGTGTATTTATTGTTTTCACCCTTCTGCTAGCAAGCATTTCTGCTGCAGATTGTATGGCATCCAACATCAGCCCATGGGAAAAACATGGAGTTCTCTGAAAAAATGCTGACAAAGATGCAATATATTTTCTGGATGCTGAGCCTCAAACAATGGATGAATGTAGAAATTATTTCAACAGCTGAATAAGGACATAGGGCAAGGTGCCTCTTCCCTGGCATCAGTGCTTCCCATGGGGCCAGCTCCTCCTCCTGGGTACCACCACTGCATGCTGCAGCACCATGCCTGGCACACTGGTGCCAGGAAGCTGCATGGTGTCTAGCTTCTTCCCATGAAGAATTTCATAGGACTTGGAGACAGTTTGGACATTTAAAAGCTGCCAGGGGTCTCCAAAGGAAGGAAGCCAGTGCATATAGCCTGTCAGACACCTCACCAGCTGCATGATCCAAAACTGCTTGTGAGCAAGCTGAATTCACATAGTATTCTTGATATTACAATGCCAGGCAGTGACAGGACTCTGGTTGGGGATCTCACTGAGAACAACTTTTGCCTGGTTTTGCTTTGTGACTCATCCTATAAGAGGAGAGTTCAGATTTCCTTGCAGTCTCACTGTGGCCCCTGGATCTGCTGCTGCTGGCAAACAGGCTCCCAAGTCTTGCTTTGTTTTGTTTTCAGATGTACCTAACTAAAAAAATCTAAATTCAACAACTTTGATCTAAGGGCACTGGCTGAGATCAGAGTTCCATCTCATTAGATTTCATATAAAGACAAGACTACATTTATCCTGTCACACAAAGTGCTTGCACCTTGACGAACTGGAAGGGAAGCAGCCACAGTGAGAAATGCCTTGCCAAAATTCATGCAACAGATCAAAAGCTGAGCCAAAAATGTTAACCAGCTATCCCAGTTCCTGGCATCTGAGTAGACCTTCTTCAAACTGGCTAGCAGGTGGATCTGTGTATTTATTCATACTAGCGGCTACCACCTCTTAAGAAATATGCTCAAAAAGTTACACTGCAAAATTAAATATACTTTGGAGGAGCTGCTGGCCCCTGGCTAACCAGCACTTCAGCCAAGGAACAGCTCCAGCAGCAGCTGCTCATGCTGGATGATGAACATCACTTCCCTGAATTTTGTAAAGCTAACAGCAGACAAAGACCTACTGAAGGGTCAAATGGCACCATTGACTTCTAGTGCACATGTGCCCTTGATCACATCAGATAATTTTACCCCAAAATAATTTCTGTGACTTGGCCCTGCCTTTGGAGAATAAAAATGCACAGATTTTTCAAGCTTTAAGAAGCAGATTCAATGTTCCAATCTCTTTCTGCATAAGAACAAATCACTGGATTTTACCTAGTCATTTCCACATCCAAATCACGACTTCTGGTCGAATGACAAATTATGCTGCTACAGTTTGCATGCTAGCTGAGTACTTCTCACTTCAGCTGAAATTAAATCGTGGCAGTGAGGATCCTCCTCTCCAGCCCACTGCCCTTCTGAATGAATGAGGTTTGTCCCAAATTATCACAAATTATTTTAGCTCTTTGCATATATTATAGATTTTAGCTGTTCTTCACTTTTTGATTTATTAATCAAAAGCATCTGACTGTGAAGAAGTATTCAGTCTAGAATTTGCTTTTGACCATGTTGCCCATGAGGTCTGCCAGAAACACAAGTACTGCTGTAACTGAAGAAACATTATCCTGGAGATTGATACATTGGATCCCTGAGCATGCATTAGAGTTATGTATGTTCTCTTGTGGTTAACCTGCTGGATTTTAAAGAGGGGATTCCAAGTTCTTAATACTAGTGCATCTCTTTTAAGACTATTTTGCAGTGCGTTGACCTAAGTTATTTAGCCTCAGCCTGAAACTTTTTTGGACGGTACTAGAATACAGTGCAATGTACTGGTGAGACGGATAGAGGGACAAAGGTGAGGTCTCAGAATGAAAGGAAGAGAAACAAGGAATTGTGCAGGCTATGTACAGTGTTAAAACCTCGCAGGCAATGGAGGAAAAGCAGAAGTGATGTTGATGACAGTAGGTGAGCAGCTCGGGTGCCAAAAAAAAAAAAAAAGAGAGAAAATTCAGAACCCAGGGGTTGCCTGTACTGAGAAGGTGATTTTTTTTCTTTCTGTGATATATATTAATAGGGATTGGGTTTGCCCAACAAAAGTTTAGCTGCCCTGCAGAGCTAGCACTGTATGGGTTGCTGGTTGTTGTAGTACCCAGGCTGCCTTGGCAGAGACTCCCCTGGGAAAACGGTTCTGGTGGGCATGACACCGCACAATTATAAGGAAAAGCAGTGTGCACCCCCAAAATGATGTGTTTCCATCTTCTTCATCAGCTCAGGTAAGGAGCCTGGCTGTGCTGCTTTATTGTCACAAGGCCGGCGCTTTCTCATGGCCCAGTGTGGAACAAGAAAACAAAGTTTCTGTCAGGAAAGAGACTTGCTGCCTAGAGGGACAAGGATTGTAGTTGTTGATATAGCAACAGAAAAGGACTTGTGGCAAAATCTGAGGCAGTGCCCCACCAACAGACCAGGGTGATAATTTCTGCTGCTACTGCCCTTCTTCATCCAGGACAGGTCTGGTCATAGGGTCATTCCATCTTCATGTGGCCAGTTTGGTTTTGGGTTTTTTTCTTATTTGAGTGCCAACCATAGGAAACAAGTTGGATTCATTGCACAACTATTACCATTTTGGGGAGTTCTTTTTCTTCGGTCTATTATAAATCTCTGTATGGGATGAGCATCAATAGGGCAAACATTACACTTGGTGGAAGCGACAGCTGTTGTGCTTGAAGAGGAAGAAAGAAAATCTTTTTGTGATTACTGCCAGCAATTTGTTCATGCTTTTTGGATAAGAGTGAGATAACAGCTGGTACAGACACATGTTCCTCTCCCTCCCCATCTTGCATTATTAGCAACTGTTAGTGCAAGTCAAAATAATAGTCATTTGCTGTCAATACATGATTTTATCTGAAAATAGTTAATTTCCTTCATGTGGAAACACATTCTTAAATGAAAATATTCAAATTACTGATTGTAATTTTATTGAAATAAATGGGGTTTTAGGCTGTTTGGACAGAAACTTGCACAGCATCTCATGTTTATGGCTATAACAGTAAAATTATCATGGCATTTTCATGAATTCATTTGAATGAGAGGTTAAAAACTTGAAATGCTCTGTCTGAGAAGCTAGTAATGTGACAACATTCTGTATTAAGCAATTGCAATGTTGCAGTTGGTAGGAAGTGAGATTGTCAACATGTCCTCAGACCAAGGGACAAAAATATCACCAAAACACACTACTGTGATTGAGAAATCCTTCCAGTGAAGAAAAATAAAAGACCATAAACCGAAGGGGTTTGGGCCTGGCATCAGGAGCAGGTGACATGCAGTGCCCAGCCCAGCTCAGGCAGTGCCATGGGTGAGCTGCTCCTCCAGCCACCTGCCCTCTTCACTCCTTGTTCCCTGAAGACCAGCAGGCCCAAAACACCTTTGTTTTGGCCATTTCCACATGATATTGCTTCTGTTACCTTTGTCAACTCAAGGAAGTGGGGCAATAAATCCATGTGCCATCTTGGGTGTGTACATTTTTTTTCCGGGGAAGGAGTCTGCTTTACTCTTTAAGCTCTTTTGCATGCCTTTCTTGGCCCTTTCTGCCATTTCCCCTGACAGCAGCTGGGCAATATGTTTTCATACTGAAGGACTTTCTCAGACAGCAGGATGGAGAGTGCATCATAGCATCATGAGAGTGAGCATGCACCTGCCTCTCACAACACCTTTCCTACAATGGATCCAGCTGGGCAGTGCTAACAAGCTGCTTTTTGCAAGGATCACCTGCTAAAGCTGAGCAGTTCTCCAGGCTGGATGAAGCCTCCCTAAGAGGTCCTTCCAAGTCACACAGAGGTGCTTTGAGGAGGTGTCATGGCTGGGCACCATGGTGCATTAATCAACCCCAGGGCTATGATGAGTTCTCAGTGTGATACAAATGTAAACCAAGGTAGTAAATACAGTTGTCAGAGGCATCAGGCCAGACATTTGCAATAGGCTTTATTGCTATCACATACAGGCAGAGAGGTTGAGACCTCTCCTGCAATCCTGGGACTAAGCCTGGTCACTAGTGTTCAGAGAAGATTGAGTCAGATGGAAGCAGGTGAACGTATGGGGCAATTTTTGGCACAGAATGTGCTAAAAGATGCCAAGAAGAAGTCACTGCTTCTTTTGTCAGGGTTGCTAGTAGGGAGAGTGTGCTGGGAGCCTCTCCAGCCTCAGCACTGCCCTGTGATGTAAGGCTGCAGCTGGACTGCAAGCCAGCTCCACCTCTGAGTCATTGCCTTGCCTCCAGCACGGCTGTGAGTCATCCCTCCTTGGCTGTTCCTCCTCTCACAGTTAAAGCACAATAGAAAACCCCAAACAAAATTGTTCTGGGTGAAGGAGGCGCGGTGTTCTTGTCAGAAACCATCATGCACTGCACTCCCAGACCTCCTGGGGTATGCCCAGGCTTACCCACTGCTGTGGTTAAGATCTTTTCCTCTCTGTAACATTCTAATTGCCCAGGACATCTGGCATAACTAAGCCCATTCCTATCATTTACTCAAATTCCAGTTCAGTCAGTTTCCAGTCACTGCTTCAACCAGGGGAGCAGGAATGGCTGGGGCTGGCAAGAGCTCATCATGTCCTCTGAGCAGCAAAAGCAACACCATGTCAGTAGACCTCAAATGATATGTGCTCACAGTAAGAAAAACTGAGGAGATGGTGCCATGACACCAGATGCCCTGCAAAGCAAGGGCTCAACCAGAAGCTGTGGGTCAGTTTCACTGAATATTGATTTCAAATTAATGGAAACAATTATTTGGATATAACCAGGTGATGTCTGGATTACAGGAACAGTGCACAAATGGGTACATTTGAAGCAGCTTTAGGATCCACCTTTCTAATAAAGAAGCCCAATTAGTAAACTTATTAGTAGCCTTTCTAGCCAGGACCCATTCATCTGGTCTGGATAAGTCAGAGATAGGCTGGGTCTAAACAGAGCCCTGGTCAACAGAGAGTCCCAGGGGCCTCATAGCACAGCATAACCCCGCTTCAGAGAACATAACACCATGCTCAGGGCACCCTGAACATGCAGACCAGTCCACTGATAGTCATCAGAGCTGAGGGTAGAGATGCTCCTTCACCCTTAGCCTGAAGTGCTAACACTGGGAACGACTTGCCTGGGCAGAGATTATTGGCCACACCGATGCCTTTATGCCATCCTGAACTTCATCCTCAAAGTTCCCAGTGACATTCCCAGCCAACAGCTTGAATTGAACCTTCTATAGAATTCCTCATCTGACCTGGGCTGACCTCCTAAGCAAGTCAATCCTGCCATGGACTCCCTGCCCTAGTCCCAGACCTGACCCTTTTATCCCTCTCAGGGAGTACAAGGAATTGCCTCTGTGTTCACCTCCTCCATGACCTGCTGAAGGGTAGAAATTCAGCACTCTTCTAGTCTCTTCCAACTTCATTTGCTTTTAGAGCAGGAAACTCCATTTTGTTTCCTCTACTGGCTTCTGTTTGCCACCTGAGAATTGAGGCTTCATGCTGGTTAGGTGCGTAGCAAAAGCATGCAGGGTACAGGCTTGCATCTTGCATCTCCTTGCCTAGGAGATGGACAAGAGGAAAAGTAAGAGATGGAAGGGCATAAACCCCAGAGAACCAAGACATGGCTCAGTGACTGCCAATTCAGGTGGAGTCTGATCAGTGACCCTGAACTTGCTGACACAGACCCAAACAGCATGCCACAGAGTTCAGAAGGCTTCAAAAAACTTGGAGGGGACTGAAGGAGAGGAAACTCTTCAAGGAGATTCTTCATGGCACATGAACAAAAAAAAGCCCAAAACAGACAATAAATTAATCAAATGGTGCAAGGTTTTGCCATCGTGTGACACTGAGGGAGAGCTGTTTGGGTTGGCCTCTGTCCTGCCAGAAAGACAGATGCTCTCAGATGGGCTGCAGGAATGGCAGTCTCTACTTGGGCTAGTAGCTAAACCAGACTGGAAAAGAAGGGGAAGGCAGAAGTATACAAACTCAGTCTATACTACTTCTCCTTGTAGGAAATGTTTAAGAGCCAAGACCTAGGGAGAGAAGAAATTCTGAAATGCCTGTGAAAAAGCATCACGGCAGAAATGAGGGAAAACTGCAATATTGTTTTATGAAAAAAACCCTTGCCTGAGTTGCCAGGGTTAACACATTCTGGGTAGAAACAGTGCTGAAAATCACTGGCTACAGGCCATTAGTACATCTGAACAGAGAAAACACATGTGAAACCAGATCCTTGCTGAAGTCAGGGAGATTTTCACTGTTCGACGAGCTGCAAAATGCCAGTAGCCAAGCCCGAGTTCAGCCCAATGTTATCAGCACAGCTCTAGGGTGTCCAGCTCCGTTTTGTGAGTTTTCTGTTTATGACTTTATCTATAAATGCTTGTAATCCTTTGGGCTCAGGCTCTGGCTTGCTGGCTGTGAAGCCAAAGTTATATCACATGTTAGAGGACTACCTGGCATGGCTCAGTTACCATCCCCAGAGATATTTCTCAGTGTACAAGCCTGCCAGGATGTGCAGGGGTAACGTTTCACCCCACTGTGCAGAAGGCAGGATTAATACATTCAGTTCTGAAATACACATTTTCCTATTTACTACCAGTTATAAATTACTAGCAGAGGGAAGAGAGGATTTAGATCAGCAGACTCCATTGATGTAAATGTACTTTAATTCCAGCTTTTTATCTCAGGAGTGCTATTTACTGGTATTTTAAAATTGCCTGTATGCCTGCCAGAGCCAGCTTCCCCCATCTCTAGAACATCCACCATGAACAAAATTTTCTTGGTTTCCTCTATTTGAATGTCGTCCAAGTTTCTAATTGGTGAAAGGACAGGGTTTCTGCTCCTGCAGAGATCTGAAACACAGATTTTCTGGTCAAATGGCAGAGATCCATTTTGGCAGAGAGTGATTCCCAAATCATCTGTGAGCTGCTCTCTTGCCAGGGAGATGGGACTTGGTTGAGGAGTTTCCATGACAGAAAACAGATTCACTCAGGGCTGCATATATGTACCTGGCTGTGCTGGGTGAGGAGGGCTTTGCTCTGCAATAACATCCCCAGGTGTGGCAGCCCTCTGTTAGGGAGGATTGAGGATGAGAAAGATGAAGATGGGGATTCAGAGGAGGACTCCCCCAAGGTTGCCAGAAAGCTGAGTCCCCCTTCACAGGTGTGATACCCAGCGCCCTGTGGGCACTGGGAGCCCATGGCCAGCTCCCAAGGTCTGGTGGGCACAGAATGGGGCACAGGGGGCTCATAGAGCTGTTTCCCCTCTCACCACTCAGGCAGAACACACTCACCCCACACAGATTTCAGTTCAGGCCCAGCAAGACTGCTGTGAACTCATTGAAATTAACCCCTCAGCAGCCACCTAGCATGAAAATGCAACATATCCACGTACAGTGAAGGGTCTTTCCTCATGTCAGAAACGCTGCAGGGCAGGAGGATATTCAGCCTGAACAGACATGGTGTCTTTGGTATAGTTGGGAACTGTGGCTGAGACAATATTATGTGTGATCTTACATGGCAAACTTGGGAAAAGTAGGCAAGTAAACTGGAATGCAACCTGCCTGTGATGCTGGAGCCTGATATGAGAGGATAGCTCCAGTTCTGGGAATGACACTGCTGGTCAGAGGACACAGACACAGCTGTTTCCCACCTGATCATATGCAACTCATATGCCATTAAATGAATGGCTGTCATCTTACTTCTAGCATCCTTATCTCCTGTTTGGGGTTGTAGCCTTCCAGCCTGGGTGTTGTAAATTACTGCCTGGAGGAGCTAACATCTCCACTGACTCTGCTGGAGGAGGCAGACCTCAACACCTACCTGAAAAGCATGCTGGTGGGTTTATTCCAAACACTGAATCAGTTAAGATCAGTCTCCTCTCTTAGCATGCAAAGGAACTAACTTTGCATAGTAAGTTAGACCAGGAGCAGCCTGGTCTAGTGGAAGGTGCCCCTGCCCATGGCCAGGGGGTTGGAACTGTATGATCTTTAAGGACCCTTCCAAACCAAACCTCTCTGTAATTCTGTGATTCTGTGATAACGAACTTCCCAAAACTGTGTCTTTCTTTTACCTTTCAGACTCAGAGCACTGAAGGTAGGTTTGTTGGAAAGGCAGCAGTAACTTGTGATAAAATAGACTAGAACTAGATCCACCTATCTTCCTTTACATTTCCAGGTGCTGCTATTAGGTACTTCTTGATGTCTGCCCCTCAACTTTGCTCCTGCAGAGATCAAACTTGCTACCTCTTTTTGAGGTGAATAATGGCATGCTCCCAAGCAGCTCAGTGGCTGTGAATGGCTTTACTCACAGAGCATGGTATTGCTCATGAGGAGCTGGCAGCCCTGGCTCTGAATTGGTATGGGACGTTTGTGTTTCCTCGATCATATTACACAGGGACAGTGGTGTTCGAGTCACACAGGAGACATGTCTAGGAATGCCTACTCTGAGAAATTAGACCAGTTCAGGAGGACCCAGATGTGGCAGATGAGAGGACATGAGGCTGCAAGAGCTATGCTTGGATTTAAATGAGACCCTGTGGAGATTTGCATTAAAAAGGATTTTGTTAATTGGACAAGGAAATCAAATACAAGCAGACAAACCCTCTGCTGTCAGCAGATGATCATAAGGTTCAATGGGTTCATAAGGGGGAAGGGAAGAGAAAGAAAAGGGAAAGGGAAAGGGAAAGGGAAAGGGAAAGGGAAAGACACCAGAAGTGATGAGCCACTGTATGGAATCCGTCAGTCAATCAGTGACACAGTCAACAGTACAAAACTGATATTCTTGAGCCTAAGCCATTAGAGCATTCTGTGTGCCCAGGGAGAATTCCTCAGTAGTTGTGATATCAGGACACCATGGTTTGGTATTTCTGACATATTCAGAGCTTCTGCCCAAGCATAAGAAGCTCTACTCCAGGAGAGTAAAGGGAGCAGGAGTGCAGCTCTCAGATGGGTGCTTGTCCTAAAGACACCCAGGGGCCAAAATTGGGGGTGCTTTGCCTTTTGTGTAAAATATATTACATAAAATATGTATTTTAAAACAACAACTATGAGTGCCCTACATTGCCTGGAACCGATTTCTATTGTCTTGAGTGACCTGTTATCTGAAGCATGGACTAAAGCCAGGCAAGGGCTGAAGTGTGTGTGGCACACTGAGATGGGAATGAGGGCTGGCAAGTGCCATTGTTCTCCACTTTGCCTCGCAGTGAACAGCATTTAATTCTGGGTTAGGTTGTCAGAAGATATTAGATATCTAAATTCTGGAGTTTATAAGTGGTCTGTCTGATCTCTTAGGAGCAGAGAACACGTTCTGCAGCAGAAACTGCAGATGCATGATTAAACCATTTGTGCATTACCACAGCAGTATAGTTAGTGCATGTTTGCAGGAAGTCAGCTTTTGAAAAAAAACACTTGGTACAAAAATAATTAAATTAACAAGAGTCTTGGGAATAAAGGATTCATTTTCCCAGCAGACTCACAGCAGGGATGAAGGCTGGGTTATCAGCTCTGTGTAAGAGGGGTCTTTCTGTCAGAGCAGCAGCACTAAGAGCTGTTCTGACAGAGGCTCTTTCCAGGCAAACAGCATCCAAACATAAATGTTCCTTGAAGATTAATGAAGACTATGATGTGAATGATGGAAGGAAACCAAACAAAAAAATAGTATTGCAAAAGGAGGAGAAAAGGAACGAGCTGTTATTTAAAATGCTTACCAGCAGAGGACACATCTGTTGGGTTTTAGCAGAACAAAAGGACATTGCAAAGAAAGTCAGAGAAGTGCTGCTTTGCAAAATATTCTACCGTCAGCTCTGAAATCATATGAGTACATAACTTGCAGAGGCTTGAGCAGAAGGATATGAAAATGTCTGCTGCATTTTTTCTCCCACAGAAAAGGGGAATATATTTTTCCTTATAAAAGTAAGGGATGATGAAAGAAATTTCTCAGAAGGTATGCTGCTCTGGTGCACTCCCACAGAGGATCTCCATATGGGGAGAGCCTCTGCCACCTCTCCATGACAATTAACTGCAATCATTGCTTGCAGGTAGTTTAAAGCATATGTGTCTTGCTCCTGCCATCCAAAAATGGCACAGGACTGGGCAGAAGGAAAATGTGCTCCTTTTGCTTGCATCTTATTTTCTTCCTTCCTTACCTTTGCCTACACATGGCTGTCCTGTGGGCTGTAGAGGGACAGTGCAGTGGCACCCAGCCTCAGCTGGCTGCTCTGCGGTAGTGAAGATGATTTGTAACATGAGCAAAGAAGGGAGGGTTTGTCCAGAAGGAGGAAGCTGGTTTGAGCAGAATGTGGTAAGCGATGTCACAGAGACTTGTTTCTGCAAACAGTAAATTATAGGCCAACACAACTCTGTGTTTCACATAAATTTTATTGTGTTTTGGAGGAAATTGCATACAGTCAGTCAGGTTACTCCAACAGCAGGCAGTATGTTTCGTGTGTGCAGTCTGGTCTTTTTCTTTTCAGTTACTCAGCATAATTTTTAGCAGGATTTTATGCTCTAAAGGGTAACTAAAACTATCAGCATCCAAGGGGACATCTCTTCCTATAGGGGTTAATGATATTTTTTTGAAAATTCCTAGCTACCCTGAATTTAGGAAGAGGCATTCTGTCTTTTTGTAAAAATTCAATAATACCTCTGCATCATTTCCTAATAAGAGTATCTGAAAATATTCTCCATAGACAAAATGTACTGCCAGTGTCAGAGAACATTTTCTTCAACACAGAGCTTTTTATTTGTTGTAATTTTTGTCATATATCACCATTTCAAATCTTTTTATGAACAACAACTGAGTGGTTTTGAGTGGAAAAATTTTTATTTGGAAAAAAAGTTCTGGATTTGCAAGAGAAAATAAATGCTAATGGAGCTGGAATTGCTATAACAAAGTACATTTAAAAAACAAACCCTGGTGGCTGAAGATTAATCATCTGACAGTGAGGAAAGCAATGCTTAAGGAAGGAACACAGACATTGTGAGTGCCAGCTTTCATCTCCGTGTACCTCACCTCACCTCTGTGCCATGGCACAGCACTGTGCCAGCACAAGTTCCCTCCTGTTACATTGTGCTTCTGGGAGTTAAGATGGCTTTTAGATGAAAAAATTTTTAGAAGATAATTTTTTGAGGCAAATGAGACTCCCTTTCTGGTTTAAAGTGTGGGAGCACATAGGGCACTGCCAGCAGAGTGAGGGCACACATGCTACGGCATGGAGGCAGGAAGAAGCAGTTCCAGAAATGCTGTAAATTGGAGTGGCTGCTGAATACTTTCTCCAAAGTAATGGGCTTACTTTCTACTTTTCTGCAACAACATTTAGCCAGTGTTTTTTCTCTGATGTCAATGCAGTTATATATTTATTTTCACATGGATAGAACCACACTGAGAAGCAAATATGGTTTTTTGGGAGTCCTTTTGCCCACAACTATCTGCAATTTCCCCTCTAACTAAAACAAGAACTTCCATTCCAAATTACCTTCTTTTCTGTTACAATCCTAGGTTATCATCTATACAATTAATTATAGTCAGACCTAGCATTAAAACTAGGACTTGAAAAAAAAAATCCTATAAAAACAAAACAAAGAGTCCATATTTCAATCATTAAAAAACAAAAGGAATCAAGGCTTTCCTTGATTTTGGATAGTCCGTAAATGTCTTGAGATAGTACCTGAAAGAAAATAAGCAAGACAGTGAACCTGCATACATAGAGGGAAACTGCACAGTTTCAATACAGATCAGATGAGGAGCCTTAAAACTGCTCCAAGCTGCCTTTCTTTGTTATCTCTGTGTGTTACTCTTCAAAAGAGCAGTTCAGAAACTATTTACACCTGGTTATTTAATTAACTGATAATACTGCTAAGGTTCTAACAGGCCTAAAGTAGAAATTTTAGGAATTCAGAGCATATCTACTCCAAAGGGCTGCAGAAGTTGCAAGGGAAATCTTAGGAAAGGCTCACACTTATGAGGCTCAGTAAAAAGAGGCTGTAGCAGGGTGGAAGCAGTGATGCAGCTCATGGATTAAATGTCTGTCAGGCCAGGCCCACTTGACAGGGGCTCAGCTGACTGCCTGCCTTACACAAATAAGCCAATACACCTCCTGTACATGGCATTACACTTCAGGTTTATCCCAAATCCTGGCTCTGGCCCTCCCTGGAATTTTGCAAACTGCATTCCAAGAGGAAGTAGCAGCATATGGCAAGGAACAGTTTGATACCTGTGATGGTGATAAGCACGTGGACCAATGCAGCAAAGAGTGAAAAAGGCAAAGGCGAAGGCTGGTAGGGACCAGGTTGCAATAGCAAAACCAAACCATTCCACAATTTCTCCAAAGTAGTTGGCTCCAGAAACGTAGGTGAACAGTCCTCCTGCAGCAACAGGCAAAATATTTAGATTTTTACAGTCATCTCCTGCACATGGAAGGTTCTTTCACGTAAAGTCAGCAGCAGAATATGTACCCTTTCTTATTCAGCCTATAGCAGCAACCTAGGGGGGATTCTGACTCAGATGTTCCCAGCACTTTCACAATAATTTATTTTCATTTGGAAAATAACTTAAGCAAGACTGTTATTAGATATAAATTATAATAATTAGCATTAGTCAATTCTTTTTATGCCCTAAATTATTTTGCAACTTCACTACCTTTGGGGAATGCAAAATCTGGATCTCAGTTTTTCACAGCATTTATAAGAAGCAGGTAAATACTGGAGGTGAGAAAGTGGGAGAGACATATCACCATCCACAACAAGCCAGCAGAAGGAGTCAATACCAAGCCAAAGAAATTCTTGGATACCCATCCATATTGTTCTACAGAGCTAGACGTTTGCTGGAAAGGCAATTCAGCACCTTGCATCCTTGGTGTCATTATTTTCCCCTAAGGTTTACACTTTGAATCAACCTTTTGCACAGTAAGAAGCCCACTACTACTTCTTTCTGGCAGAGAGAAGACTACTTTCTTCTTTGCAGCTGCCTTTTGCAAAGTTAAAATACTCTTCCTGTGTCCCACTTAAATCTTCTCAGAATTACTAGCCAATTTCTTAAAATCTCTCCTCACAGTTCATGTTTTCCAGATACTCTTGCTGCTTCCCTGGACTGTCTGCAGCCAGCTCACACCAGCCCCTGCAGCTTAGAGGGGGCACCTGAACCAAGTACCTCTGCAAGACCAGCTTCTCTGCCATTACTGTCACTTTCCTGTGGATTCAGTCAGAAAACATTATTTACTCTGCTCCTCTTCTTCCTTCAAGGAAGTGGGGGATAAGAATATACCTTGAGGAATCTTGTAAGTGACTTCCCCGGGTTTCCTCAGCTGGCGCAGCAGGAGATCACTGTGAATGTTGATTCCCATTCCCAGCAGAAATAAGAGGAGGCCTAAGAAACCAACAAGAAATGGATTAGAAAGAGAGCTCTGTCTAGATATCCCTACTCAAGCTCATGTGTGAGGTTTATCTTTGCAGCAGACACATAGGGGTCATAATGTGAGGTGGGTGATTATTTTTCAAGTCAAAAGATGCATTGCTACCAAGAAGACTACTGAACAGGAGAAGCACAGGTGACTGGTGACACCAGAGCACCTTCAGCTGAACTTCCCAGGTGACCACAGTCACCATTTATTGAGTAGTCAAGGTGGGACACAAAGTACCCCATGCACACCACCACTGATGACAGCCACCCACAGCTGTGGAAATTACTGCAGAGAAAGCGCTGAGCTGCAGAAGCTCAGCTGAGGAAAGAACAGCACGGACACACAAACTTATCCAGCACATCACAAGAGCTGGGAAAGGAACCTACATCTCAGCACCTCTCAGTCCAGTGCCAGTGAGGCTGCCTGGACAGAGCTATGGGCATGGATGGAAAGCAGGTACTTCCTGGAGGATGCTGGCATGATCTGGCCACAGTGCTCCATTGACCAGATTCTATTTAACTGAAAAACCAGAGGCTTTTGATTGAGAAAGTCTGCAGGTGACATGCCCTGCATTTCATGACACATTGGACACTGAGAAAACCACGTCTGACAATGAGTGGAAAGCAAGAAAAGAAATAGTGTGTGCACTATAATGTATGTCTAAAAGACTAAATGCTGATAAAATCTCAAAACTTCCAGTAGCAGCAAAAAATTGGTAAGGGTCTGTAGAGGAAGAATATGTACTGTTTGTTTTTTCTTTAATATTTCAAGTACTGCTAATGCTGGTTTTCTTTTTTCTTTTTTTTTTTTCCCATATTAAATATATGTTTTATCTATCATTCAAGTTAGGTGATTTGGTGTTTTCTGTGTTGGGTATGGGAGGTGTTACTAAACAATGTCCAGAATTTTTTAATATGTAATGCTGTCTGAAAAGACTGAACTTGCATCCATGGTTTGAAACAGGGTACAGAGTACCTTGGTTAGTTTGTGCTTGTCGTATCCAAAACATTTCCTCAGACCTCCATGTTTCTCAAAATCCTCATTTCTATATTTACATTTAAAAAACACTCTCTGCACAGTAGCAAATCTGTAATGCCATCTAACTGCTCTTGTTCAGTTATTCTCTGAGGGATTTTACAGGGTGAAATCCAGCTAGGCTATTAAGTCACAGAATATAAAGGAATCGTATTAACACACAACCAGACTGTGCGTGATCTTTAATCTTCGCCTGTGCCTTACACGAGAAAAAAGAGCTCTTTGTCCCTAAAGCCTCATTCATGCTGGGGTTTTGCCCTCCTTTTCTCTCTCATTCAGAATAGCTGCATCAAGTGCAAAGCTCCCTGGCAGGGAGGAGAAAGCCACAGCTTGCTCTCACACACAGCCACTGCTGGGTGCACACTTCTGTCTGAGCAAGGGCACACCCCCATGCACCTGGGGCCTGAGATTGCCTCTCCATGGCCATAGCAGCAAGAGGCTCTGGAGTGGTGTCAAGAAAATAAGGCTTGAGATTTGAGACTAACACATAACCTCATATACCTTCAAAGGTGGCTGCCTAGCAGGAAAAAAAAAAGTTACTGCACATTTACTCATTTTATCTGGGCCAGCAGGCAGGTCTTATGCTGATTTCCATCACAACAGGTTTGATTCACATGTTCAGTGAAGATTAGGACATAATTCAAAATGCTTACAAATTGCTAGGAGATTAGATCTTGGGAATCCTGCAGCTGTAATTACCTGATGTAAATCTGATGTCGGTGCACCAATCATTTGGATATTCAGCGCAGTAAATCAGGTAGTACCCCTGGAGGAAGCCATTATAGATACAGAATAACATGCCAAAGAAAAGCAATTGCAGTGGGAAAGGTCTGCCTCTAGTGAAGAAAGGGTAAATAAATGTCCTAAGGTAGATAAGAAAAAAAAGTCAGCACATTGCTCATGATAACATTGTATTTGCAATTTCTCTGCTGTGGGGAAAAAAACTTGAACAAAGCACAAAGTAGAAAATAGGTCAATAAAGACAAAAAAATTGAAAAGAACTGCAACAATATAAGATCAGCAATTAATGGGAACATGAAATCCTAGAGATACACATCTTTTCCTGGTCCTTCAGGCCTGCACACAAGGTGGGAAGTTAGAAAGCTCACCCAGATTCACTGATGCTTTGAGAATGTCTCTGTGCCTTTCTCTGTGCTTGGTGAAAATGAGGAATTCATGCCCACAAACAGCATTTTCATTTGAAGACTTGATTTAATGCTCCAGTGGGCCAAGGGAAGATTGATTGCTGTGGAGGGACATGGGGACAGTGATGTTCAGACATCACTGATGTTTGTGAATGGCAGTACCCATTGCAATACTGATTCTCCAAATGGATTACTATGCCAGGGAACATCCTGGAGGAGCTTTGTTATGGAGAAAGCATTCCTGATCCCTCTATAAGACTGATCCCTGAGGGCTTTAACCCATGGTGGCAGATGGCATTGAAGGCAGCGTTGAGACCCCTCTGGTTCTCCCCTGCACTATACAGCTTAAGAAGTAATCTCCTTTCCCAGCCTCTCCCACTTCACTCAGAAAGAGACCCCCAAACATCTCTAACACGCAGCAGCTCTGTCCTGCTCTGCTCAGACACTTCGAGGCACATAGACACATAGAGGCAGAGCACTATTTCTGCCTGCCTGGGGAGCTGCTTTGTCTCCAGTCCCTGCCTCCCATCCATGCTTTCAAGCTTTTGTTTAAAATAAGAAGAGCTACAGCCCTAAGTTTAACATGCTAAACATCAAGATTTCCATGCAACTACAGCACTTAGGGCTTTCTTACACAGCAGCTGTACTAACAGTAGCATTAACATCTGTGTGAGCAAATAATCAGTTCTTGTGTAGTTTTAATTTATATATATGTTTGCTTCAGGTGGGAGTATCCCCCTTGACACTTTGGACAATCCATATCATCCCTGGGCGAGTGAAACAAAGAAGTCAAATTCATTTTTAGTAAGTATTTTCTTACCTGGCCAATTAAGTTCTGTTAATGGTAAAATCTACACTCTTAATTTCTTTCTTTTGCCCTCTTGGGCTTTGGATGGTGCTCATCATACCAGTGTATAAGCATTGCTGATAAGTAATTCACATCCCGTGCTGCCAGTGTCAACTTAAGCAAGATGAGGCATAAAATGTCATAATATAATAAATTTAGACTAAGTCATACTATGTCTGGAAGTGAGTAAGCAGAGTACAAGCAGCAACATGTTAATGTATTCATTGCTTTTGAAAGCAGGGTAAGACAGATTTCCAGCAATTAAGGCAGCTGTGATGCAGAAGTGCTAAATATTTTTAAAGAAAGAGAAACATAAAAGATATGGAAAATATTCTTCAGGTAGTGGTATCACATTTGTCATATTTGTTACAGAATGGAAAGGAATGCTTTTTGGATTACCAATAATCACTGGTTTTGCCCTCTGGGAATGTGATACTGGAGTTATGAGTAGGAGAGGCCAGCTTTAGCATTCTGATCTGCTGTTGAAGTCATATTGTCCTGGCTTACAATTCAAAATGTATTCTATCACCATCTGTTGAAAGAAGAAAAGTGCTGATCCTTATCTCTGTGAGAGATATCTTCTGTTAATGGGCTGTTAAGTCCCACTGCCTGACTGATAAGATTACATCATCCCATTGGGAGATGCTCCAGATGAAGGGAGGAGCCATGCCTTTCCTACCTAGATAAAAAACGAGATTTGGAACACCAAGGCAGCCTTTCTCCACTGATTTCCAGAGAAAGAAAACAGGCCT
>VXBI01006182.1:0-10585 GCA_013397375.1 Toxostoma redivivum
ACCATAATATAACATAACATAACCTAACAAGGTGGTTTAAAACAGAATCATTTTATCATATAATTTCCTTTATCTAGTGTCCATGCTTCACTTCAGAGCTTGGTATTCTGGTTTATACAAATGCCAATGCTTCTGTGATTGACAGGAATCTTTTATCAATTATCACACGCCCATAGGGGATCGGCTGCATTTCTCCATGCCTCCCTTTTTCTGCGTTTGGCTACCACCCTCCTTGTTACTCTGCAGTTTGGATTTTATCTGTTTTATCAATTTTTGAACGATCCTCCAAGATTTTACCACCTTGATTGCTTCTGAATCGTTTTTTAAAGCTCTATTTATCATTTCTTCTCCAATTTTGTTACAATAGTCCATATCTAGAACAGTTTCTCCAGTTGGTTCTAACCCCTTTTCTTTTGTCCATAATATTAAATCAAAAAGCGATTCTTCTTCATAGTTTATCTCCCAGTCTTACAAAAACTCGAACCATACCTGAATGACTGGGTGTCTGTCTGTGGAGATGGTTCCTCCCATGTTTTTCTTGGCTTGCGGCCAAAGTTTCTTCCATCTCTTAGATGTCCCTGGCTCTGGGCCAACTTCCTGCCTCTTTTTCCGGGTGTTTCCTGTCTCTCGGAGGAACCTGGCTCTGGGCCAAAATTTTTTCCCGTCTGTTTTTCGGGATGGATTGTCTCCCCCTGCTTTCACAGGTCGAATCACATCGACGGTCACCAGTTGTGACCTTGACTGGCACTATGCCTGAGACAGAGATACAGCACTCTATGATCCATGTAACAAAAAGCCCTTTATTGTTCTGACTTCACCTTAAGTACCTTTCTTAATGTTCCCAGGCAAGCACTTGTGACTGGTTGAAAGTTCAGGCTGCTCAGCTCTCTG
Organism: Toxostoma redivivum; assembly: GCA_013397375.1. NCBI lineage: Eukaryota > Metazoa > Chordata > Aves > Passeriformes > Mimidae > Toxostoma > Toxostoma redivivum. Next base: position 892 of record VXBI01006182.1, read on the forward strand.
ACCAATAGCTCCTGCAGCTTAGGTTGGGACTCATTGGGTCAAATCCTTGTCTATCTCCAATTCTGTCCTATCTCTTTTCCCTGGAGGCCTGTCTATCAGGCCAGGCTGCTTCTCCCATATATGGCCAAACTAACTGCCTATTACAAGCCAGCTTGCACTGTGACACAGGAAGGCTGTCTGTCTGCCAGGAGTTACATGACTGGCTCATGCTGGCTTTGCCGAGTACCTGCACCTCAATCTTGCTGGGCCCTTGGTGGCTTGGCTGAGTTTTGAGTACAGCAAGGGGAAGACAGTGCAGATATTTTTCAAGTACTGCTACAGCAGTCATGGTACACAGGCTGAGGAGAGGGGAGACCTGGCCACAGTTCCAACTTCTTAATACACTGTGGGATAGGGAAGGCAGTGCAGCCTCATCTGATGGCCTTGGGTTGTATCGGTCAGGGTAAGCAAAGAGCCTGGCTTTCTGCTGTGAGGCTGAATGTCATGAAGAACAGGCTCAGCAAGTAGGTTTCCAACCCTGCACTATCTATAGGTGGTACAGATAAGCTGAATTCTGGTCTGATGCAAGCTTTACCTGCTGCCCTCTCACAAGCACGTGTACAGACATGACAGTCTGTCATCAGATTAGGTCTTTGAGGTTTGTATTGTGTCATCTTCTCTATGCTGATCACCAGGGTCTGAAGTTCATAAGTATTTGCTCTTACTTCAACTATTGTCCTGTTGCCTTTTTCCCAACCTGGAAATGAAACTGGAGATAATTTTAGTAAGGAGGTAATATAAAAGGGGATCTTTATTTTAAGGCCTCCAGAGGCAGTTATGGCCCATTCCCTCCCCCCAGGGGTGAGTACATTTTTATAGGAAATTAGCATAATTGATAAAAAGCACCACTTAGGAGGACAAGTGGTGATGCCATTCCCCCCTCAGGTCAAGCCCCTTCTCTGGAGCCCCCCTTCAGCATTAGTTGTACTTTGTCCATGAAATGTATCTCAAAGAGTTGTTCTCGGCCTTGGTTCCCAGGAAGAACCAAGACAGCATTAGGGCCTTGTACCTCCCAGGGCTTGGAGCTCTGGAATTTGTTTTGTCTTTCTGCCTAGGGAAAGGCCATGGAAAAGTACTGGGAAAACTAGTCACTAATGCAATAGGCTACAGAGCTACAAATATATGTGTGAAGACTATAGAAAATAGAAAAAAAGCCAAAACCCAGATGGCATCAGTCCCTAGTGTATTGGGTTTGCATGGTCAGATTTTGACAGCAGAGGGGCTACAGGGATGGCATCTGTGAGAAGCTGCCAGTAGCTTTCCCCATGTCCATCAGAGCCAACACCAGCTGGCTCCAGGATGGACCCGTTGCTGGCCAAGGCTGGGCCAATCAGGAATGATGGTAATGCCTCTGTGTAACATATTGAAGAAGAAAGAAAATTAAGTGACTGCGCAGTTGTAATTGCAGCGAGAGCAGGGTGAGAACATCAGAGGAACAGCTCTGCAGACACCAAGGTCAGTGGAGAAGGGGGGCAGGAGGTGCTCCAGGTGCCAGAGCTGAGAATCCCCTGCAGCCCGTGGTGAAGATCATGATAAAGCAGCTGTCCCCCTGCAGCCCATGGAGGACCTCACACTGGAGCAGAGGGATGCCTGAGAGGGGGCTGTGAACCTGTGGGAGGCCCATGCTGGAGCAGGCTACTGGTAGGGACCTGCAGACCCATGGAGAGAGGAGCCCATGTTGGAGCAGGTTTCCTGGTAGGACTTGTGATCCCATGAGGAATCCACATTGGAGCAAGCGGTGCCTGAATGACTGCATCCCATGGAAAGGGACCCACACTGGAGCTAGAGAACTGTCTGTGGGATGGACTCATGTTGGAGAAGTTTGTGGAGGACTGTCTCTTGTGGGAGGGACTCCTGTCCCTGAGCAGTGGCAGAAACAAGTGATGAACTGACCATAACCCCCATTCCCGTCTCCCTGTGCTGCTGGGGGAGGAGGTAGAGCTGGGAAGGAGGGTGGGATGGAGGGAAGGTGTTTTTTAAGGTCTTATTTTACTTCTCATTATCCTGCTCTGATTCTGTTAGTAATAAATTCAATTAATATCCCCAGTTCAAGTCTGTTTTGCCCATGATGGTATTTGGTGAGTGATCTCTCCCTGCCTTTATCTCAAACCATGAACCCTTCGTTATATTTTCTCTCCCCTGTACAGTTGCTGAGGGGAGTGAGGACAGCTTTGGTGGGTGCCTGGCATCCAGCCAACATCAACCCACTACACTTAGATATCCTTAATTATTCATAAGTTTTGACTTTAAACATGTTTCTGATGCATCACCTAAATAAGTTGTCAGCATCCAGAATCCATGAATGTGTTAGCTCTGACTCTGCTGTTGTGATTATCTCTTTCAGGACTATCTTACTGAGTGTAATCTCTTTGCTTAATGAGCCCAACACATTCTCTCCTGCCAACGTGGATGCATCAGTCATGTTCAGGAAATGGAGGGACAGTAAAGGAAAAGACAAGGAGTATGCTGAAATCATAAGGTAAGCTTTGATGTGTGTGATGCTGTGCTATGGCCTCCTGCTTTGAATCCTGTGAAACAGGCTGATTTCAGAATTTGCTGAAACCAGCTTCTTGCTGTGGTTGTTCCTTTCAAAATGAATTTTACAGCTTTATTCCAAGTTCATTCTTCTGGACAGAAATAGTGCAAACTTCTGTCTTTATATTGTTCTTTTTCAGACTAATCTGGCATGATGCTCTGCAAAATCTATTGGCTGCTAGTAAATTCTAGTCTAAGTCCCTGTGTACCTTTGAGGACTGCTTGCCTTGCTTGGGATGTGATTCAAACATCCTTCATGCTACTAATTCTGTGCTTAATGCACTCATGAATCATAATCTTGTCCTTCCAATTTGAAGGAATATCGGTAGGATTTGGCAAGTGCTTGCACAGCTGGGTTTGATTAGCTGGAAGTGCTGTTTAGTCTTGACTTTCCTTTTGTGAGAAATTCATGGCTCATCAGGTGCTGTAGGGAGATGATGTAAACTTGAGCCAAGATTGCTGTGGAGTGGCAAATGGGCAGCCCATACTGCAGTGGGACTGCTGTCACATTTGCCTGGGGCAAGACCATGTATGCCTTGACTGCTAGCTGGATATACCCCTGGTTGGAGCTACACAGGGCAGTCAGTCACTGTCCTGGGCTGTGCAAAGAGCCTTGCTGTGAGGTTATTTGAGTTCCCTCCAGCTCCATTGGCTTCAGCTGGATGTACTCCATAAACAGAGTATGGCAGACTGAGCATATGGGTGGGAGTAAAGGAACAGACTGCCATCTGCTCCTCCCCCTGCTAGGAGGCAGCAACAGTTTGCAGCCCAAGTACTGCTGAGAGGCGCCAGCCAGAGCCCATCCTGGAGCAAAGGGAAACACTTGTTTCCTGCTATCCTCAGTGAGTGCTGGGGTTACAGATGCATTTCAGGGTACAGCCACATGCTCTTACCCTCCAGGGGGAGCTCAGCTGACAAATGCTTGTAGGAATTAGAGTTTTGAGCATGTTAGGGTAGAGTCACAGTGATGGAGGATGGCTGTGGATAGCATCTCTGGATGGCATTTCCTAAGTCATCTTAGGAAATCTATGACTATTCCTTCTGTAACAGATGTAATGGAATTTGCTCTGAGTTCTGGCAGGTCTAATGCAGACTCCTGTAGAATAATTGACTTCATATGTTGCTGAGAGTGTGTGTGCTGCAAACACCCTTGAAATGCTCCCAAGCCTGGGGCTGCAGGAACTAAATCTTTCTAGTGATGCTTGTGGTGCTTCAGCCAAACATCAGCTCTCCTGACAGCTGCCGGGAGGGCTGGGCAGGAGCTAGTTGAGAGGTGGGGAGTTGAGCCACACTGCTGCCAGCACGTGGCCCTGCTCATGTTGCTTTGTCCTTCCCACAGGAAACAGGTTATGGCTACCAAAGCTGAGGCAGAGAAGGATGGCGTGAAGGTCCCCACTACACTGGCAGAGTACTGCATCAAAACTAAAGTGCCTTCCAATGACAACAGTTCAGATTTGCTTTATGACGACTTGTATGATGATGACATTGATGATGAAGACGAGGAGGAAGAGGATGCTGACTGTTATGATGATGATGATTCTGGCAATGAGGAGTCGTGACCTGCTCCCTCTATGCCCCTATACTGCCCTGTCAACTCAGGCCAGAAGGGAGCAGTGGTAACCTAGCAGCAGTCCAGCAAAAAAGTAGTGGTGGGAGGGGGGAGTAAAAAATACTTTGTCTCCTGCTGTGTCCTGTTGTATGGATCTGTTTGCTCCTTTTTTATGGACCTCTTAGAGCCCCTCCACAGAATGTCTGAATTCTTGCATTCTTAACCCTTTCATCACTGTACTATGATTTCTTTTTTAAAAAGAAATTCCCTTTTTCACTTCTCTACAAAATGTTCACAGCGAAACAGGTTTGCTTGTGTTTAAATTCTTGAATTAAATACAGTCTTGCATTGAGATGTTTAATGTATTTAAAGCTGGAACAAACCCGTTGGAAGATGGATTTTCAGGAGCTCAAGTGCTGCGTTTACTGGGAAGAAAAATCCACACAAAGCAAATTGTCAGGGCTTAGCTGCTCCATTTACAATAATAGCGTGTGTACATTTGTTTAGCCTTGTGGTGGTGGCTTTTCCTTTATAAGGTGTAGGGTGGAAAGTGTAAAGCTACTGTGTGTTGAGCTTGATGGGATGTTACTGAAAGGTACAGGAATCTGTTTAGCCTGCTAAAATTAGGAAATAGCTGGCCCCTGGATCCCCAGCGGGCACAATCAGCTTTGTATCTGAAAAAGGCTTGTGATATGAACCCTAAAATAAACACTTAACACTTCACGTCTGTACAACTGAGCCCTGGGTTGCATTATTTTTTTTCAGACTAGGTTTGGGTTGAAAAAGTTCTGTTTAGCCATTCTTCTGGGATCTGCTGCAAGCTGCCCCTCTACTGAGGGAGGACAACAGAAGTGTATCCCACTGTCCAGTGGGCCAGCATTCATCCTGAACTTCTTTTTGCCAGTGAGAGTCTCCTTCTCCAGTGCTTGCTAGTAGCCCTTGCTTCCTGCAGCCCAAGTCCAGTGCTGGCCGGAGCCTTGTTGCTGTTGCTTATGTAGGTCACCTGTTGGTAAATGCAACTCTGCTGTAGCTCTGTGGGGTTGGCAGAAGATAAAGCTCCCTGAGGCAGCCAGGCTGTTTCTGTGCTTGCAGTGTCTTCTGGGACATAGGGCAGAGAGATGGATGGATGCTGGGTTCTCTCCTGCCTGCCTGGCTGGGGCATGTGTGGATGTGTGCAGCCCCACAAAGAGAAGGGTACACAGTGCTTTCAGGCTGATAGAGAAAGCCAGCAATCAGGGTTTGACAGCCTATTTAGGAGTATGTTTCAGCTGGTGCCCTGAGCTCGATCTCCTGCATGTTTTTGGGAGCTCTTGGAAGAGCTTAGGGCCCTCAGCACCCTTACCCCATTGCAGTGTGCTCTTGTTCAGCTGTAGTGAAGTGCCCTGAATTCACCTTTCACATGGATTGGCAGCCAGCCCTGTGCTGAGCCTTGGCAGCCCCGGGAGCAGGTTGGAGGGGCTGGCCCTGCTTGGGCGAGACCCTCTGTTCTCACAAGAGGTAGTCACCCTGATAAGAACTGCAGGCTCAGGCATTTGGTATAGCTTGGCGGTTTTAATGATACATCACCAGCTGCAGTCCCTCAAGAAGTACTTTGGTGGGAATAAACTGTTTTCTGTGATCAGCTTGGTGGGAAGCAAGGAGCAGGATGAGAGTGAGCAAGCTTAAAGTGTGTTGGCTGGAGGGAGAGGAGGGGCAGGTAACCCTTGAGAAGGGGAGGAAGGCCTGTGGGGCTCTGTTTGAAGTTATCAGAATGTTGCTTGGCTGGAGTTTGCTGCAGCAAGGACAGTCCCTGTCCCTCTTCTCCAGCTTGTGCTAATGTGCCCTCAGCAGAATGAAGGCAGCCCAAGTGGCAATACCTTGTCCCCAGTGTATTCTGTGATGGTCTGCCTTCCTGCTTGCTTTTTACCTGGGGAGGCAGCTGGAACCCTCCTGAAGTGTCCCACAAGGGCTCCTTCAGGTCATCCTTCCATCAAGGACTAGCAGCCCCTGGTGCTTTTTGAAGCCAGCAGCGGGGCCTCCCCTCTCAGCTCCCAGCTTCACACCAGCTAAGGGTGGTGCCAGTGTTGGCAAATGGGCCTCTGGCACTCCTTGATGCAAGACTGGTCTCAAAGCCACACTGGGCCAGGAACATCAGTCTCTAGCTTTGGGGGGCGGTTGGGGGCATGAAGGAGCAGAGTATGGCAACACTGGCTGTGCTGACTTGGTTTGAAATGATACTGCATCTTTCAGGATTTCCCTTGTACTTTTGACCGTCTTCACTGTATACTCTCCAGTGACTTGTATTTCCAAGCTTGGTGTTGTAAGATGCATTATCTCATGTTAACCTTTTTAAAGACAAAAAGCAACCTATTTTGAGAGCTCTGACCATAACCAGACTAATTTCTCTTCCCCACTGTCCTGTGCAGTGTCATTGCTTGTTGACTTGCTGATTTCATTTTTTTGAGATACAAACCAAAATGAGGGGATTGTGTTTGGTTTTTTTTGTTGTTTGTTTTTTTTTTTTTAACCTATTTAAGGAATTGTGGAAAAATGTTTACCTGATCTTTGTATTGTTTTTTTCTTAACCTTTTTCTCATCTCAGCCAATATTAGTGTTTACATTTGAAACTACCTGCCCTTTCAAATGCAGTTTTCAACCATTCTGAAACCAGCAGGGTACACTACATTTCTTAGTTTTCTTAGCTGAAATCCCAGATGGTTTCCTTTTTTTCTTCAGTATAATTTACCAGAAAAAAATTAACTGATGCATTTTTTGTGTTGTCTTCCCCTTCAGTAGTTGTTTTGTCTTTTCTGCACATCTATTAATAAAAATGTGAAATGAAAATATGCCAGTACTATTACTTCCCTGTTGAGTTGGTTTATTTGCATGGGTTACTCAAAGCTTTGAAAAACAGCTGTTCACAAATTCAGTGGTGCTCCAGTATCACTACCTATACATATACATAAATATCTACAAGGTTATTGGAAAACTAAAGCAGCTGTCTATACCTTAGAGTAAAGAACAAACTGATTTGGAGAAGCACTTTGGCAAAAGGCCATGAGCTTTCCTGTTATATTTATTTATTCATCTTAAGTCAGCAAAGAGGAGACCAGGGAGAAGACTGTTCATGATATCATATGACTGCAGCAGGATGCAAGGACTTGGGGTAAAGGTGATGGTGGCATAGGGTTGAGGTGCTGCTGGTGGCCAGTTTTCTGGGGCAAGGTGCTTTGACCTCATGCAGAAGACCGGCAGAGGAACTGAGGTAATCACTGCCAACCACCCCTTCAGGGTGCTTGCCCTGCCTGGCCCATGCTGTTCCCTCCAGGCTTAAGAGTGGAGAAATATTTGTTTTTGCAGTGCTGAAATTAGCAGGACATGAGTACAGATGTTGTATTTGCTCTACAACATTGTTTGCAGCACAGCAGCAGCTGAGCCAAATGTGTTTGGGGCCTGAATGTTTCTGTTTCACAGCCATGCTGGAGGAATGGTTATGGCATTGCAGAGCTGACTTCCTAGAGGAGTCTCCATGTTGGGGAATGAGACGGTGCTATCTGGGCCTTCTGACTGGGATCAGGCCTGCTTGTAGCTCCTGCCTGGCTTCTATTGCACCAGCCTGCCTTGAGCTGACAGTAGCTTGTTGATCTAGCAGAAGGTGTTGTACCAAAACCAGGACAAACACTTCACGCTGCCCCGCACTGGACAAACCTGGCTGCCCCTTGTGCAGAGCGGTTGAGGTTTTTTTCTCCAGTTCCTTGATGGCCAAGAGCAGCTGAGCAACCTTGGTTTTACCATCAGACTGTGGAATAGAGACTTAGAGAGGAAATTGCTCCAGAAGAGCCCTGTTGGAGCTGACAATAAGGGGAAAACATACTGTTTAGGCTTGCCAAGGGAGGGGAGGGAGGCAGTAAGTCTCCAGCCTGCAGGAACAGATTGCTGTATGCCCAGTGCAGGACCGAGCACTTTGCCTTGTTGAACCTCACCACAGACCTTCCTCCTGATGGAGGCCATGGACTTCATGGGCAAAGCAAGGAAGGACAGTGCTGCTGTGCTCCCTCCTTACCATCCAAGCTGCTCCACAGGGCCTCAGACAGAGCACAGTGTCACAGGACAGCAAATGCAGAGACATGATGCTTGTGGCAGAAGTCAGGGTGCTGCCCAGGATCCCAACCCAATGCAGCTGCCTATGAGCTTTCAGTTCCAAGGTGTGCTCACCTTTGTCACAGTATTCAGCATCCCCATCTCTTGCTCTTACCTTCCCAGCAGGAGGAGGTAGAAAGGGACAGGCTAGAAAAGCAAAACTGCTTGAGGCTTTTGAAAATTCAGACAAACACTAGTGATACGCTCAAATATTTATTAGGTGGAGGGAGAGTTAAAAGAAATAAAACTCCTAAAACATTCACCGCACTGGTATAAGACAAGAAGGACCAGGAGTTGCCTCCAGGGTCTTGTTTTAGAAAAAAGTGGGGAGGGACAGGTGAAGTTTCCATGAAATAGCTGTGTCTTTTCTGGGCAGGGTGGCTTGAGGCAAAAAGAGGTACGAGACACAGTTTATACTTTTATTTAAGAAACTGATACATAGTTTTTGCCTCTAATGATGGAAGTTGCAGGACCCACTGAGCCATCCAAAGTCTCTTGCTAGAGAAACGAAAAAACCCCAACCCAATATCAAAACACACAACCACCGCCCTCCCCCCCAAAAAACCAAACCACAAACAAAAACCACAAACAAAAAAAAAGGCCTTTATTATTAAAAAAACGTGAAACAGAAAAGGGTGAGAGGCTCAAGGCCACAGTGAACAAACTGCCCACAAGAGTTCCTCTTCCACAGCAGGAAGGAATGAGGAGATGAAAGAGAGGAAGACCCACAAATTTTTTTTCCCTTCTCCCAGCCCCTTTTTAATGTCTTTAAAGTAACAGCTATATTGGGGGCTGAGAGCAGAAATCAAACCAACAGGACACATCTTGATTCTTTTTTTTTGGGGAGGGGGGAAGGCAGGTCTTATTTGCCTGAATTTAAAACTGCATTAAATAAATGGGCTCCAGCTCAAAAAATAAATGGTACAGTTTGTCTTTTGACAGAGTTATAAAGCTTAAAAAAACATGGAAGGTTGATCTGGTGCAGATGGGAAATTCATAAGTTTCCCTACAAAGAAAATAAAACAGGCTGCAAGATGCAGAAAACCACATTTAGCCTCTATTACATTTACAAATACATACATAAATATATTACATACAACAGCAACTTCAAGAGGAAGCAGGCAAGTCACACTGAGAATGGCTGCCTGGCTGTAGTTCTCCCCACACAGACATTTGGCTGAGCAGTAATTTCTCCTAATAATTCTAGGAATGGGGGTCAGCTTTTTCTTTTACTCTTTTTTTTGTTTGCCTCCTTTAATTCTCTCCCCCCTCCCCAGTTTTGGATTTAGTTTGTCCAGTATGGAGAAGTGCCATAGGTTTTGGTAGCCTGAGACTTTTGCTGCATGGTGCTGGGTTGATTGCGTTGGCCAGATCCACCCTAGAAATCAGAAAGGAGACATGAGCACCAACACTACTAGGAAGACAAGCCTGTCCATACATCAGCAGAAGAGC
>VXBI01006183.1:3522-16667 GCA_013397375.1 Toxostoma redivivum
ACCCACATCACCTGGGCATCACCGATATCACCTGGGCATCACCGGGCATCGCTGACATCACCTGGGCATCACCGAGCATCACCCACATCACCTGGGCATCACCTACATCACCTGGGCATCACTGGGCATCACTCACATCACTGAGCATCACTGACATCACCTGGGGATCACCCACATCACCCGGGCATCACCTGCATCACCTGAGCATCACCTGAGCATCACCCACATCACCAGCCCTACCTGGGGCGCCACCTGAGCAACACCTGCATCACCTGGGCATCATCCACATCACGTGGGCATCACCTATCCTGCCTGGGCAGCACCTGGGGACCACCTGCATCACCTGGGCATCACCTGCATCACCTATCCTGCTTGGGCAGCACCTACATCACTTGGGCTTCACCTGCATCAGCAGCCCTGCCTGGGGCACCACCTGAGCAACACCTGCACCTCCTGGGCATCACCTGTTGGCACCTGCCCTGCCCGGGGCATCTCCCACCCTGCCCTCAGCCCTTCCTGCCCAGAGTCCCACCTGCCCCACCTGCCGTGCCCGGGATCTCCTGCCCGCAGCCATCCCTGCCTGCACCGCTTGCACCTGAGCAGATGTCACCTGTCTGTGCAGCCTGGGAGCATCACCTGGCACCTGCCTGCACCACCTCTCCTACCTGCCCGAGGGCTCTGCCTGGGCCGTCCCCTGCCCACCTGGGCCATCCTCTGCCCACCTGGGCCATCCCTGCCCCCGGCACCGGCACTGCCTCTCCTGCTGGGCCATGCGTGACCTGCCCACGCTGCCTGCACAGGTGTGTGACCCTCCCTGCACACCTGGAGGGGGTGTGACACCCTGCGCACACCTGGGGGTGTCCCCGCCCCCATGTACACCTGGAGGATGTGACACCCTGTGCGCACCTGGGGGGATGTGACACCCTGTGCACACCTGGAGGATGTGACACCCTGCACACACCTGGGGGTGTCCCCGCCCCTCGCACACCTGCGGCCCGTGTGAGGCTGTCGGAGGTGTGGCCCCTCCGTGCACACTGGCGTGTCCCCGCTGAGCCGGCGCCATAATCCGCTTTGGGGACAAAGAGGATGAGCGGGGGGAGGGGGAAGCGACACGGGGGCCACCAAGGGGGGAGCGAGGGTGTGAAGATGAGGTGACAGTGTCGGTGTGCTCCTGCCCCAGGTGGCTGCACAGCGACACCCCGACATCCCAAAGCCCCCGACCCCGACTAACCAAGCCCAGCCTTAGGGCGCCCCACAGCTCCATCCCCGGGACCCCAAAGGCGAGCGGGGGTCGGGGAGACCCCAACCCTGTGCTCCGTGTGGGACACTCCAGGTGAGGCCCCGGGAGGAGCCCCGGCTGGTTCCGGGCGGGCCGGCGCTCCAGAACCTTCCCCAGAGGCAGCACAGCTCCCGAGCAGCGATCCCGCTGGAGCACAGGGAATGTCCCGGATCCGGGACCCGGCCGGAGCAGAGCCGGGGCGGCTCGGGGGCGGCAGTGGTGACACAGGGGACACCCCTGGGTGGCGGCAGCAGCTCGGGGTGGCACCTCCGGCCCCTCCGCGCCCCTCGGGGCTCCGGGACTCGCCGCTCGGGCCGTTCCATCCCCGCGCCGCTCCCAGGGGAAATTAAAGCGCTTTTCCCACTCCGCCCCGACCCCGCCCTTGTCTCGTCCCGAACCGGGCCCGCCCCGCTCGCTCCCGGTGCCGCTGCCGGCCCGGCCCCCCGCCCTGCCCGGGAATGGCGCTGACACCGCGGCTCTGGGCAGCACAAGCAGCGTTATTTCAACAACAAACGGGACTGCAGCGAGGGGCGGGCGCGGGGGGCGGCAGGGACGGAGCAGCCCCGGGCTGCGGCTGCCGCGGGCCCCGCGTGGCGGTTCCGGCCGGGAACGGGCCGGCACCGCAGCCAGAACCGGCTCTGCTCGGGCTCCGGGTCAGCCCAGCTGGTGCTGCAGGAACTGCAAGAAAGCCCTGAGCAGTTTACAGAATTTCAGCAGGCTCCGGTACGGCACCGAGATGAGCAGGAGCCTGTCCGGTGCTGGTTCCGGTGCTGGAGCGGCTGCTCCTGCAGGGGCCGGTTCGGGTGCTGCGGTCCCGTCCCAGGGCTGTTCCCCGTTCCTGGCCCAGCCTGGAATTGTCCCGGGATTGCCCAGGCCTGTGGGCAGCGCCTGCACTGGGCCCGAGCCGGGCAGGACCAGCTCTCGTTTGTTCGGGTCCGTTCGGGGGAACCGACGGGGGGCGTCGGTGAAGGCTCACGGGTGGGGCACTGTGAGAGGGACACTGTGCCAGGACACTGACCAGGACACTGACCAGGACACACGGACCAGGACACATTGACAGAACACTCTGACAGGACACGCTGACCAGGACACACTGACCAGGACACACGGACCAGGACACACTGACCAGGACACACGGACCAGGACACACTGACAGGACACGATGACCAGCACACTCTGTGGTTCTCCGTCTGGCACGGAGCCGTCCCTCGGGCCATGCGATCCTGAGGCACCCGTGGGCACTGAGCCCTGTGGTGGGGTTTTATCGGGGGACCGTGGGCTCTGGGATTAACCTGAGGCCCCCCGCGGGCTGGGATTTAATCGTCCCCATGATTAATAATTTCTGTCCCATAACCATCAGAGCGTGTCCTGGCACGGGGAGCAGGGCCCAGCCCGGCTGGGCTGTGGGACACCGGGGAGCGATGGGGACACCGGGCCAGGCTGTCCTGAGGGACCGGGAGGGACGGGAATTGGGATAATGGATCTGGGGGCGTGGAGACAGCGGGACCCCCGTGGGACGGGCTGGGGGGATTGGGGGGGTCCCTGGAGGGCTCAGGACAGGCCGGGGGGTGCCGGGGTCCCCGTTCCGATCTGAGGGGGGGTCGCAGACTCTTCCCGCCGCGCCGCGTGCGCCCGGACACATTTGGCCGCCGCACCGCCGGAAACCCGTTCCGGGCGGGGCCCTGTGGCGGGGGGGAATGAGATGGGACAAACCGAGACGGGATGGGAGAGGACGGGACAGGATGCGATGGAATGGGACGGGACGGGTCGGGATGGGATGGGATGAGATGATGGGAGAGGCGGAACGGGGCGGAACCGGGCGGAGCGGGCAGGGGCGAGGGAGGCCGGCGGAACGGAAGGACGCGGAACGGAAGGCGCGCGGGCGCGTTTCCGGGGGCCGGCCCGGTGCGCGGAGCGGCGATGGCGGCGGGCGGGCGGCGCTGAGCGACCGGCCATGGAGCGCGGGCCGGGCCGGCCCAGCCTGCAGCTCGTCCAGCAGGCCGTGCAGGCGCTCTACCACGACCCCGACCCCAGCGGCAAGGAGCGGGCGAGCTGCTGGCTGGGCGAGCTGCAGCGCTCGGTGAGAGGCGCGGGTGGCGGGTACCGGGCCCGGACTCGCGGGGAGGCCTCGGGCCCCATCCGGGGTGGGGCGGGGCAGGGAACGGCGGCCCCGTGGCGGCCCCGGGGAGCCTCTACCCCGCCGCTGCCGCTTCCCGCTGCTCTGTGGCTGCCCCATCCCTGGGAGTGCTCCGGAGAGAGACAGTTTCCTGGGGCCGGAGGGACGGGACGCAGGGATTGGCTTCCCACTGCCAGAGGGCAGGGATGGATGGGGATATTGGGCAGGAATTCCTGGCTGGGAGGGCGGGCAGGCCCTGGTCTGGAATTGGCAGAGCAGCTGTGGCTGCCCCTGGATCCCTGGCAGTGCCCAGGGCCAGGCTGGACACTGGGACAGTGGCAGGTGTCCCTGCCATGGCACTGCAGGGGTGGCACTGCAGGGGCCCTAAGATCCCTTCCCACACATACCATTCCGGGATTCCGTGATTAACGCCAGGACCAAGGGGCTGGGACGTTTGGCACAGTCCTGAGGTAGCTGGGAAGGAGGAATCGGCTCCCGGAGGGGAACTTGGGCTCCCTCAGGGCATCTCCTGCCGGCCGGGTCGAGAGAGCCGCCGGCATCCCTGAGGGGATGGCGCCAAGGCCTCGTTCCCCTCCCCAGAGCCCTCCGGACACACCCGCGGCTCCTTCCCCCAGCTCCCCCCGGTGTTTGTGGCCTCGTCTGCTCCTGCTGGAGCCGCTTTGTCCCCTCCCGCAGGGGTGGCTGTTCCCCTGTGTGCTGCCCTCCTGCTCCCCCCTTTCCCCAAGCCCTCCCAGGAGCCGGGAGAGGATTCCGTGACACGGACGGGGAGGAGCCGTGTCCCGCCCCCTCCCTGCCCTGCTCCTGGGTCCCAGCTCCTGCTCGGCTCCAGCTCCGTCCCCTTCCTGCTCTTTGCCCAATCTTGTGGCTCTTTGTTCCCACAGACTCTCGGTTTCCCCGTTTTCCCCCTCAGTTCCCTTCAGTGCTGTGGAACACTCCACATTCCCCCGGGAATGTCCATAGCTGGGTCTGGGGGCCTCTGGGAGCTGCTCCCCCATTTCCCCCTGCGGAGGGCCTTTGCCAGAACAGAGATCAGGGACAGCTGGAAGAGGGAGATTTGCATTTCAGGAATGGTTGAGACCCCCAAAATTCCTGTCCCAGAGACCCCCAAACCTGGGGCCACCCAGCAGGGCCTGGGTGGGCCCCCCAGGATTCCCAGGCCTCAGGCTGCCCCATCCCCAGGACAGTTTGGGCTTTTGGGGACTCTTTGTATTCCTGAGTTCTCGGAGCCTCTGCAGGGCCAGGATCTCTGCTCCATTTTCCCTGGGCTTTTCCCTGAGCTGGTTTTGATGTAACAGTAGCAATAACAGTAATAGTGATAATAGCGATATTAATAATAACAAAACCAACAGTTACAATGTCATTATGAGCACAGCCCAGCAGCGTTCCTGCTTCCCCCCTTCCGTTGTGCTTGTTCTCCCTGGTCCCCTCTGAGGGTCTCAGAAGGAATCCCAGTTATTTTCCAGGTGTTCCAGGCCCAGCACCTTCCTCTGCTGGGAGCTGCTGGGTGACTCCAGCCCTGGCTGTGTGCAGACAGGTGACCCTCCACAGCACAGCCTGGGAGGGTTGGGATGCTCCAGAGGGACCTTCCCCAGCTGGGGGACCACGGTGACACTGGTGGGACTTGGGGGCCGCTGTGGGGCTGGTGGCCCTGGCTGGTGTTTGTCCCTCAGCCCCCCGTGCCCTGGTGTGGATGGAGGCACCCCCAAGGGGAGTTTGCCTGGGTCCCCTGTGTGCCAGCCCGTGTCCCTGCAGTGCCACCTGTGCCACCCCTGGGATGGCACACCTGAGCCCCCGCCCTGGGCACTCCTGTCCCGTTTGCCTCTGCTGGTTCAAGCTCTAGGGCTGGGTTCCCACTGGAGTTGTAATCCTGGGATGGTTTGGGTGGGAAGGGACCCCCAGAGCCCCTGCAGTGCCACCCCTGCCACGTGAGGTGTCCCTCTGTCACCCCACTGTCCCAGCTGCTCCCAGCCCAGTGTCCAGCCTGGCCTTGGGCACTGCCAGGGATGTTGTGCCGAGCTCCCCCTGTTTGCCAGGCTGCTCAGAGCCGTCGTGGGGATGAGGAGGCAAAGCCTAAAGCTGAGTTTGGCTGCCTGGGTCACTCTAGGGGGGCTCAGGTTTGGCACTGAGGACCCCCAAAGCTGAGTGAGATCCCCACAGTTCCCATCCTTGGGATCTCTGGCAGGACGTGGGGCTCAGGGTTGGGTCTGGAGGGCTCTGGGGGCTCAGGTTGGGGTCTGGGGCTCAGGTTTGTCTGTCAGCTCCCCTGGCAGCGTCGTTCTCACCTTTCCTGCTGGTTATTCCTGGGAAACGGGGCCGGAGCAGCTCCGAGCTTGCACAGCGCTGGAGAGCTCGGCTGAAGGTTCAAGCTGACCTAAATCCCAGAATGTGAGGATCCTTCAGGCAGCTGGGAGCTGTGTGAAGGCTGATTCCAGACGGGCTGGGGCTTCCTGAGCCACAGGAGCTGTGCCCAGAGTGGGGATTGGCTTTGTCCCAGCTCCACGGCTGGAGTTCCTCTGCATCCCTGGTGTCTGGAGCAGAGCCTTGGGAGAGTGTTCTGTGGGGATCCACGGCTGTGAGCTGGGTGTTTGGTGTTTGTGAGCTGAGTGTTTGTGAGCTGAGTGTTTGGTGTTTGTGAGCTGGGTGTTTGGTGTTTGTGATCTGGGTGGTTGGTGTTTGTGATCTGGGTGTTTGGTGTTTGTGAGCTGAGTGTTTGTGATCTGGGTGTTTGGTGTTTGTGAGCTGAGTGTTTGGTGTTTGTGAGCTGGGTGTTTGGTGTTTGTGAGCTGGGTGTTTGGTGTTTGTGATCTGGGTGTTTGGTGTTTGTGAGCTGAGTGTTTGGTGTTTGTGAGCTGGGTGTTTGGTGTTTGTGAGCTGGGTGTTTGGTGTTTGTGAGCTGGGTGTTTGGTGTTTGTGAGCTGGGTGTTTGGTGTTTGTGAGCTGAGTGTTTGGTGTTTGTGAGCTGGGTGTTGGGGTTTTGGTGTGCATTGAGAGGGGCTTGCTTTGGGTTTTAGTGGGGGTTCAGGAAGTGCTTTCTGGGAGGGAAATCCTCTGGCTTTATAGAATTCCCGAATGTGCCATGAGGAGTTTCAGGCATGGGAGCAGCTCCTTGCAGCCATTGGTGCTCACAGCCCATTAGTAATGGTGCTCTTTGCTGAGTCGGGCTCCCAGAGGGATTATCCGTGTGCCCTGGGGTTGGTGGGTTTGGGAGGGTCTCCCTCTGCCTCCGTGCCCCAGAAATTCTGGGAGTGGGATCAGGAGCCAGGCTCTGGGCTGTTGGCAGCTGTAACATTTTCCCTTTCCATGTGCAAGGGGCTGGGCTTTCCTGGGAGCCAGCCTGGATCGTGCTGCTCCCAGCCCCAGTGTCCAGCCTGGCCTTGGGCACTGCCAGGGATCCAGGGATTCTCTGGGAATGCCAGCCCAGCCAGCAATTCCCAATTCCCCAGATCCCAGCCAGCCCTGCCCTCTGGCAGTGGGAGCCATTCCCTGGCTGCTGTCCCTCCTTGTCCCCAGTCCCTCTGCAGCTCTCCTGGAGCCCCTCCAGGCCCTGCCAGGGGCTCTGAGCTCTGCCTGGATCCTCCTCCTGTCCAGGTGAGCACCCCCAGCTCTGCCAGCCTGGCTCCCTGGGAGCTGGGGGGCTCCAGCCCTGCAGCAGCTCCGGGCTCTCCCCTGGACTCACTCTGGCAGGACAGGGCTGTGCTTCCATTGGGGAATTTGGACTCTCTGCAGTTCCTGACCCCCCAGCCCTGCCCACTGAGCATCCCGTGCTTTTCCCTCAGGTCCATGCCTGGGAGATCTCGGACCAGCTGCTGCAGATCCACCAGGATGTGGAGTCCTGCTACTTCGCGGCGCAGACCATGAAGATGAAGATCCAAACTTCATTCTATGAGCTCCCCACGGATTCCCACGCCTCACTCCGGGACTCTCTGCTGTCCCACATCCAGAACTTGAAGGACCTGTCCCCGGTCATTGTCACACAGGTGGGTGATGGCAGGGCAGGGATGGAGCTGCTCCCTCCCTGTCCTGCTCTGTCAGCCACTCTGGGACCGCTCTCCCTGGGCTGGAAAACAGGGAAGGCTGATCCCTGCTCCCAGCCTGGCACAAGATTTGTTTTCCCTCCTTCATCACTTGGTCCCTTTAGTCACTCCATCACTTCCTCCTCGTTTGCTGTTTGCAGAGGAGGAGCAGGGCTTTTCCCTGTGCTCTGCCATGGAGACCAAACCCAGCAGTGCCCTGGGTGTTCAGGGGGATTTCTGTGCACCCTTCATTCCCATTATCCACACCTTCCTGTGGGCCTGGGGGGCCTGACACCCCCGGCCTGAGGCCAGGGTGCTCCTGCAGCCCTGGAATGTTCTGGGAGGGAATGCCAGCCCTCGGGGCAGCCGGAGTTCCCTGCAGGGATGGTGGGGATGGATCCCGGAGTTCCCTGCAGGGATGGATCCCGAGGTTCCCTGCAGGGATGGATCCCGGAGTTCCCTGCAGGGATGGATCCCGGAGTTCCCTGCAGGGATGGATCCCGAGGTTCCCTGCAGGGATGGATCCCGGAGTTCCCTGCAGGGATGGATCCCGGAGTTCCCTGCAGGGATGGATCCCGGAGTTCCCTGCAGGGATGGATCCCGGAGTTCCCTGCAGGGATGGATCCCGAGGTTCCCTGCAGGGATGGATCCCGGAGTTCCCTGCAGGGATGGATCCCAGAGTTCCCTGCAGGGATGGATCCTGCAGTTCCCTGCCCGTGGAGCGATTCCCGAGTTCCATCTGGCAGGGGTGCTGGGGTGGGTTCCAGAGCCTCCTGCCAGCCCTGTGTCCTGGGCACATGCCAGCACTCCCCACGCTGATCCTGTGCTCTCCCATTCCCTCCCAGCTCGCCTTGGCCATAGCTGACCTCGCCCTGCAGATGGCTTCGTGGAAGGGCTGTGTGCAGACCCTGGTGGAGAAGTGAGTGCCTGTTCCTGTCTCCTGGGGACTGTTCTGTGGGTGTGGCAGGCAGCTGGTCCCGTGTGGGGCAGCACAGGGAGGGTTTTCTCCCGTGATCTCTGGTTTCAGTGGCAGGAGGGGCAGTCTGCTCACAGCCCAGCACTCAGCGCTTTTCCTCATCCCTGTTTTGTTAGGGATGATCCCTCTTCTCTCAGCTCTGTCTGTGCTGTGGAATGGAGCACGGGGCTGGAGCTGGTCACTGTTGGGTGTCCCCAGCTGTCCCCATGGGATGGCACAGTGACAGCAGCAGCCCCTGGGGCTGGCCCTGTGTCCATTGGGGACAGGAGGGGATGGGATTTGTCCGGACAGTGGCACCTGGACTCCCAGAGCTCACGGGCTGGGAAAGCTTGTGTCACTGCTGTGTTGGAAATCCCTGGGCTGAGCCATCCTGGAGCTGCTGCTGCCAGGGCTGTGGCTGTCCTTGAGGCAGGACTGCAGTCCCTGCAATATTGCAATCATGGCATGCTTGGGGTGGGAAGGGACCTTAGAGCCCCCCCATGGCCGGCCCTGCAGCCCTGGCTGCGCCGTGCCCGGCGCTGAGGTGTCCCTGTGGCTGTGCAGGTACAGCAATGACGTGACGTCGCTGCCCTTCCTGCTGGAGATCCTGACGGTGCTGCCCGAGGAGGTGCACAGCCGCTCGCTGCGCATCGGCGCCAACCGCCGCACCGAGATCATCGAGGACCTGGCCTACTACTCCAGCACCGTGGTGTCCCTGCTGGTCAGAGGGATGGGATGGGTGGGGTGGGATGGGATGGGCTGAGCTGAGCTGGAGCATTGGCCAGCACTGGGAATGAGCTGCTGCCATCCCACTGCTCAGCACATCCTGGCTTGGACACTGGGGTGGCACGTTTGGGATGTCCCTGGGCAGGTCTGGCTCGCAGCACCAGCCTCTCTCTGGTTTGTGGGGAGAGGATTGAGCTGGGATTTGTAGGTGTGAATGTCCCTTCTGGCTCCTGCAGAAGTGGCAGTGAGGGAGGGAGGCACTCCAGCTGCTCGTGCTGCCCCTGTGACAGCAGCTGGAGCTGGCACACAGAGGCTGGGCTCTGTCCCTCCCTCTCACTCAGCCCAGGGCTGTGGGTGACAGGGTCCTTGGGAGCAGCCTGCTTCTGGAATGTTCTCATGGGCTGCAGAGGATGTTTCTGGTTATTCCTCGTGGCTCACCCGCTGCAGTCAGACCCTGAGCAGCTCTCCCCTGTCCCACAGGTGACGTGTGTGGAGAAGGCAGGCAACGAGGAGAAGATGCTCATCAAGATCTTCCGCTGCCTGGGCAGCTGGTTCAACCTGGGTGTCCTGGACAGCACCTTCATGGCCAACAGCAAGCTGCTGTCCCTCCTCTTCGAGGTGCTGGTGAGTGTTTCCAGGAGGCTGGGGGCACTGGGGATCCCAGCAGGACGGAGCCCTGGGGCAGGGTTCATCCCTCCTGTGGCAGGCAGGGACTCTCTGGTTCCCTCTGGGCTGGGATCAGCCCCACAGAGCGGGCAGTCCCTCCCTGCTGGGAACTGCAGACAGGGAAATGCTGCTGCCCACGAGGTGCCAGCTGAGGTTTGTCACACCCAGGGGGTGCCAGGTGAGGTTTGTGATCATCATGGTTGGGCATCAGAAGCCTCTGTTGGGGTTTGATGGTGAAATCAGGGGGGACTGAGGTTATTTTGGTTTCTTCCCAGATTGTCAATAAAGCAATATTCCTTTTCTGAGACTTTCTTCCTGGAAAATACCAGGCTCCCCAGGGAACAGGCACGGCCCCAGAGCTCCAGGAGGGTTTGGACAGCACTGCCAGGGGTGCCCAGGCTGGGATTGTTGGGGGGGCTGTGCAGGGATCCCTGGGGGGCCCTTCCAGCTCAGGAGACTCCATGGCTCTGTGATAATTGCTGGGCTTTTGTGCCTTGCAGCAACAGGACAAGACCTCATCCAACCTGCACGAGGCTGCGTCGGACTGTGTGTGCTCGGCCCTGTACGCCATTGAGAACGTGGAGACCAACCTGCCCCTGGCCCTGCAGCTCTTCCAGGGCGTGCTCACCCTCGAGAGTGCCTATCACATGGCTGTGGCACGGGAGGACCTGGACAAGTGAGGGACAGGGACCGCAGCATGGCCGGGAGGGATGGGCAGGATGGCACTGACCCGGCTGGGCATGTCAGCCTGCAAACGGAGCTACCAGTGCTGGGGGCAGCAGCAGTGCTGGGGACACTGGGATGGCCGTGCTGGGGACACTGGGATGGCAGTGCTGGGGACACTGGGGAGGGCAGTGCTGGGGACACTGGGATGGGACACTGGGATGGCCGTGCTGGGGACACTGGGGAGGGCAGTGCTGGGGACACTGGGATGGCCGTGCTGGGGACACTGGGGAGGGCAGTGCTGGGGACACTGGGATGGGACACTGGGATGAGCAGTGCTGGGGACACTGGGATGGGCAGTGCTGAGGACACTGGGGTGGGCAGTGCCTGTCCCTGTGCTGGGCACTCATGGGGTTACACCCAAATCCTGGGGGCAGGTCTGGGCCCTCACTGCAAGGGAGACATGGAGGAGGCCGGGTCCAGGGGCTGGGCTGGACTGGAACCGTGCCCTCCCAGCTGGCACTGGGATTTTGGAGAAGTTCCAGATCAGTATTTCAGCAGATTTGCACGTTGGAACCCAGCGTTTGCATCTCCCAGCTGCTGGCAGAGCAGGAGCTGTTTTTCCTTGCTCTGGGCACGTTTTGGCCAGGCAAAGCCCGTGGGGCTGACCAGCCCCCTGTCGTGTGCAGGGTGCTCAACTACTGCCGTGTGTTCACCGAGCTGTGCGAGACCTTCCTGGACAAGATCGTGTGCACGCCGGGCCAGGGCCTGGGCGACCTGCGCACGCTGGAGCTGCTGCTCATCTGTGCCGGGCACCCCCAGTACGAGGTGAGCAGGGCCTGAGCCCGGTGCCCCCTCTGGGGCCAGGCACAGGCAGAGCTGTCCCTGTCCCTCGGTCCCTGGGAGCTGCTGGCTCTGCGGTTCCTGCTCTGCCTTGGTGTTTCCTCCCGGCTGCGCTGCCGCTCTGGGGTTGCCAGCACAGCTCCAGATCCCCTGTTAGTGCTTCCCCACGTGGTGAAGTCGAGCTCAGTGGGGATTTGTGGCTCCTGGGAATTTTGCCCTGTGAGTGACTGAAATGCTGGTTCACATCAGAGCTCCCGCCCACCTGCCTTAGGAGCAAAACTTGTCGTTGTTTTGGTCTCTTTTTATCCTTTATTTAATTCTTTATCCTTTTGTTCTTCCCAAACCATTAATTAAGTGGTGGTAGCTGATCCCTGCCTGTGTTCAGTGGATGGAAGCTGTGCCTGGCTGGTTTGATGTGGGGGGTGCAAAGCTCCAGCAGGCCCCACGGGCTCCCTGGGGCCCCTGGGACCCTTTTCCTCCCTTCCCAGGTCTGTTAAGCTCAGTTTTCCTTGGCCACAACCTCATCCTGTGCCATCAGTGCTGAGGGGGACAGGGAGCTCTGCAGCTGCTCCTGACCAAATCCACACTCGTGGTTTTTGTGCAGTAAAAATCCCACCACAAAGGAGCTGCATGCCCCCCGAGCCCCAGGCTTCTCTCTGGAGTGGCCAGGCTTTGGCTGCCAAGGGCTTGGGCAGGTGTTCAGGGTCACTGGGGGTCCCAAGCCCTTTACTGAGTGACAGGCAGAGAAATTGGGTGGGTCTGGGGGAGCCAGCCCCTGTGTCACCACTGTGTGACAGGTCTGTGGTGCCACCACTGCTGAGCCAGGGAGGGTTTCTGTTTCTCCACAGGGACCATTGACAGAGTGAGGAAAAAATGTTCTGCTGCTGATAAAATGCTGGATTTTTCTTTCCAAACAGGTGGTAGAAATTTCCTTTAACTTCTGGTACAGACTGGGGGAGCACCTGTACAAGACAGATGATGCTGTGATCCACAGCATCTTCAAAGCCTACATCCAGCGCCTGCTGCACGCGCTGGCACGGCACTGCCAGCTGGACTCTGACCACGTAAGGGCCCTCTGGAGCAGCCTTGGGGGGCCTGGGACCCTCTAGGGGCTCTGGGATGTGTGTGACCCTGTGGGATGTGTGTGTCCCTATAGAACAGCCAGGCTCTGGGATGTGCTGTCCCTGCTTGAGGCAGTTTTGTTGGTGAGGCTGCCATGGCTCTCTGGCCCCAGTTGTTCTTCTCCCATGCAGTCTGAGATGGTTTATTGTCTCCTCCCCTCCTCATCCCCTTGCTCTGCTTGTTGGAGCAGGAGGTCACAGTGTGTGCTCAGGCTGGTGGTGTTTCCCTGGGCACAGCCTGCTGTGGGACAGGAGGGCAGGAATGCTGCTCTTGGTTCAGAATCACTGATGCTGCCCTGGCTGGGGCTGAGTGGAGCCTGGACTCCCCTGAGCTGCCCCCGTGCCTCCCTCCTCTCCCTCAGGAGGGTGTCCCAGAGGAGACCGACGACTTCGGCGAGTTCCGGATGCGCGTCTCGGACCTGGTGAAAGACCTGATCTTCCTGGTGGGCTCCGTGGAGTGCTTTGCTCAGGTGGGTTTGGGGGTGCAGAGAGCTGCAGGCAAATGCCAGGGGAGCTCACCCAGCCCTGGTTGCCTTTGGGACTGGAGGGGGGCACACACGTCTCGTGCAGGAGGAGCTGTCAGGTGTGGGAGCAGCAGGAGGTGTGGGAGCAGCAGGGGTTTAGGAGCAGGAGAGGTTTGGGAGCAGCAGGAGGTTTGGGAGCAGCAGGGGTTTGGGAGCAGCAGGAGGTGTGGGAGCAGCAGGGGTTTAGGAGCAGGAGAGGTTTGGGAGCAGCAGGAGGT
>VXBI01006183.1:39343-50925 GCA_013397375.1 Toxostoma redivivum
CGGTTGGGACGGTGAGGGACGGGAAGGGACCGGGATGGGCACCGGGGCCGGGGCTTCGGGTGCGGAGAAGCGGAGGGAGCGGCTCTGCGGGGCCGCTGCGGTGCGGCGGTAACGCGGCGACGGCAGCGCCGGGCCCGGTCTCCATGGGAACGGGCGGGAGCGGCGGCACCGCCGTGTCCGCGAGTCCTGCGGCCCGTCCCGCTGCGCGGCTCGGCACCGGGCACCGGGCCCAGGGCGGGCGGGGACTCCCGGCGATGGAGCTTCGTCCGCATCTCGCGGCCCGGGCGGGACCGTCCCGCGGGAATCCATCGACTGCTCCGGGGCGTCCGCCGGGACAGCGGGACAGCGGGCTGTGGGACCCCCGGGATAACGGGACACCGGGCTGTGGGACCCTCGGTGCTGCCCTGCGGGGGCTCGGGGCCGGGGAGGTGTTTCTCTCCCGTGTTTCTCTCCCGCAGCTATCAGTGACTCCAAAGCTCTGGGGCTGCTTTGGGTCGGCACCAGCCCGTTCCTACCCCGGGACTGCTTTCGGCTCCCGGTGTCTCCCCTACATCCATACGTCTTTCTCAGGGCCGGGGTTCCCTGAACCCCTCACCCTGGCTGTGCCCCTGCGGTGGCACCGTGGGGTCCCAGTTTATTTTTCCCTGGCTGCTCCAATGGCAGCAATCCCGTAAAAAGCCGAAACAGAGGCTGATTCCCAAACCTGAGCAATCCGTGTTGCCTTTGGGGTTTTTCTGGGATCCTGTTGGCCTCCCACGTGGGGAATGGATGTCCAGAGGGGCTTCTTCCCATCAGTTTCTAAATGTCACCACAGTGACATGTCCAAGCCCAGTGCAGGATTCTGAATTCCTGTGTCAGTATCCTAGCAAACCCAATGGGAATTCTGCATTTCTCCACCAATATTACAGCAGACCCACCTGAAATCCTGAGTTTCTCCATCAGTATCCTTGGAATATCAAGGTCCTCCACCAGTTCCACACCTAGCCCTGCTGGAATCCTGATTTCCTCCCCAGCTCGGGGTCTGGACCCCCATTCTGACCCCCCTATCTTCCCTGCAGTTCACCCACAGACCCCTTCATTCAGTGCTGGGAGGAGAGGGGCTCTGCTCTTCCCTCTCCTTGGGATCTCCACAGAAAATCCCGGGGCCCATCCCGCTGGCCAGCAGGAGCTGCTGGTGCTGGCAGTTTTTTATGGATAATTGTTGGTGGATAACCGTTGGGTTTTGGTGTCTCTGAGCTCCGGATCCGGCTGCAGGTTGGGCTGTCCCTCTTTAATCACTCCCGAGTGCCTCCCGGGCTCTGTGTGGACACTGGGAGATAAAATCGGGGTGTTTGACCCATTCCAGGTCACTCTGTGCTCTGGGCTGGCTGATCCTGCCGCTGGGATGTGCCCGAGGGAGCAGGAGCCAGCTCCTCAGGACAGGGATATCCAGAGCTCCACTGGCACCTGGAGCTGCCTTTCCCTTCTGGAATGTTCTTCCTCCCCAGAAACACTAAAAAAGTGACTTTTACTCTTTATAACCCAAATCCCCTCATCATGCCCCCTCTTCCCCCACTTCCAAGGAATCTGTGGATTTTCTCATTCAAAAAAAAAAAAAAAAGGAAGGAAAGGGCTTTTCCATGTCCTTTCTCCCATGTCCTGCTGCCACTGTCTTGGTTTGGCATGAGAGCAATCCTGGGTCACTCCTGGTCATTCCTGGGTCATTCCCAGGGCAGAATTCATTGGTGTGAGGTCAGGTTAAACGGGACTACCTGGATTTTAAAGAGCTGGAGAATGGGAATACCTGGATTTACATTTATGTTTAAGAGCTCTGGATGGGGAAGACCTGGATGTAAATTTAAAGGGGTAAGGATGGGGAATATCTTGGGCTTAAATTTAGATTAAAGCAAAAAGGATAGGGAATATATGGAATTAAATGTGCATTGAAGAGCTCTGGATGGTGAATATCTGGATTAAATTTAGAGTGAAAGAGTTAAAAAACAGAAATATCTCGATTAAAATTTAAGGCTAAATACATGAGGATGATGAATACCTGGTCTGAAGAGATCAGGATGGGGAACAGCTGGATCTGTGATGGGATCTGGGTTGGGATCTCAGTGACAGGCATGGGGAACACCTGAGTTTCTGCTGGGATTTAGAGGGATCAGCCTCTGGAATCATCCCAGAGCCGCCATGGATCCCAGGCATGTTTGGGTGGTTTGTTCAGGCGGCTCCCAGTGCTCCCAGTGCGGGGCAGGATTCCACCCACAGCGGCTCTGGGGCACTGGGAGGGAGCAGGGGGAGCAGAGGGGTGTGTGCTGCACGTCCTGCACATTCCTCCCATCTGGATGCACTTCCTTCCTCCTTTCCTTCCTCCCCAGCCCCAGCTGCTGCTCTCAGGGGCGCTGGGATGGGGTCGGGAGCAGCGCTGGGGGCAACGGGACATTGCAAATTCCCTGTGCCCTGATAATCTGTGTTAATTAATCCCTGTGTGCTGATAATCCACATCCATTAATCCCTGATAATCTGTGTTAATTATTCACTGTGCCCTGATAATCGGTGTCAGTGAATCACTTTTGCCCAGATAACCCATATCAGTTCATTACAGTGCCCTGATAATTGGGATCAGCTAATCAATTTGCCCTGAGAATATGCAGGAATTCATCATTTCCCCAGATAATTTGCATTTATTAGTCATTTGTGCTCACATAATCTGCACTGTCTCCATTTTCCCAGATAATGTGCAGTAATTCCCCATTTTTCCCAGACAATCTGCATTAATTCATCATCTTTGCCCAGACAATCCATATTTATCATTTTATCCAGATCATCTGGATTAATTAATCATTTTTGCTCTCATAATCTGTATTATTATTAATCTGTTTTTTTCCCCAATAACATGCCCTATTCCTCATTTTTTCCAGATAATTTGCCCTAATCCCCAGTTTTTCCTAGATAACTGGCCCTAAACCCCATTCTCCCCACACAACCTGCCCTAGTCCCCATTTTGCCCTGGCAGCACGCCCTAGTCCTGTCCCTGTTCTGGCCCTGGTACTGCCTGGTGCTCCTCACCGTGTCCCTGTCCCATTGCAGTGTCCCTACCCCAGTGTCCCTGTCCCACTGCCATGTCTTTGTCTCACTGTCCCATCTTAGTGTCCCTGTCCCATGTCAGTGTCCCTGTCCCCGCAGGCCAGCACGATGCGGTTCACGCGGCTCCTGCTCTGCCTGTCCCTGTCCTGTCTCAGTGTCCCTGTCCCTGTCCCGTCTCAGTGTCCCTGTCCCGTCTCAGTGTCGCTGTCCCTGTCCCCGCAGGCCAGCACGATGCGGTTCGCGCGGCTCCTGCTCTGCCTGGCCGTGTGGGCGCTCTGCGGCTCAGCCAAGCCCACGGAGCGCAAGGAGCGCGTGGTGCGGGAGGCCCCGCTCAGCGCCCGCGAGCACGACGACGCCCAGAGCTTCGACTACGACCACGACGCCTTCCTGGGCGCCGACGAGGCCAAGAGCTTCGACCAGCTCACCCCGGAGGAGAGCAAGGAGCGCCTGGGGTAAGGGCAGCACCAGCGCTTCCCAGAGCGGCACGTGCACCCGCTGCCAGCCAGGAATTCACTGCCCAGCACCAGGCATTCCCCAAAAACCACCCGGAGCCGTTTCCAGTGCCAGGCATTCCCCAGAGCTCCAGAGCATTTCCAGTGCCAGGCATTCCCCAGAGCTCCAGAGCAGATCAGGGGTCTGTGCTGTGCCGTGCTCGCTCCGTGTTCTCTGGGTGCCAGTGGAGCCCCTGGGATCACTGGTGTTTCTCAGTTGGAAGGAGTTGGGACAACAGAGGCTGTGTGGAGATTTCCACTCTGACATCTCCACTGGGACCCCAGGATGGCTGTGCCTCCCCCTGGGATCTGACAGTGCCTCCCCAGCCCTGACCCAGGCACTGGGATGATTCCTGGGCTCTGGGGTGGTTCCTTGGCACAGGGATGGTTCCCTGGGGTGATTCCTGGGCACTGGGATGGTTCCCTGGGATGGTTCCTGGGCACTGGGATGGTTCCCTGGGAGCAGCTCAGGCCCGGTGCCCCCGCAGCAGCTGCTGCTGCAGTTGTTCTGGGGCTCGGGTTGGCTCAGACCTGGAACTGCAGCAGGGGCAGGGGGCTGGGGGACAGAGCTCCCTCTGTCCAGGAGCTTGGGACACTTCTCAGGATGTTTGGCTTCAGTCACTTGGAACTGGGTGCCCCTGGCTGAGTTTTCATGGATTGGTTCGTGTGAGAAGGAGCCCCTGCAGTGCCACCCCTGCAGTGCCATGGCAGGGACACCTCCCCCTGTCCCAGTGTCCAGCCTGGCCCTGGGCACTGCCAGGGATCCAGGGGCAGCCACAGCTGCTCTGGCAGCTCCAGCCCAGCCAGGAATTCCTTCCCAAAATCCCACCTGAATCTCTCCTTTTTTGGTCAGACTCGGTTTTTTTCAGCCAAGCATCCCAACCTTGCTGCTGCTGGAGCAGCACCTACCACAGCCCACTGTGAATTTTGGGCTGTTTTTTGGGAATGGTGCTCCCTGATGGGAAGGAAAAGCTCAACCACATGTGGGTGCTGGGGCAACTTCCAGAGTGAGCCAATTCCCAGAGACAGAGCAGGATGTGCAGGGCAGGGGGTGCCAGGTTCCATCCATCCCCATGGATCATCCAGGCCCCCAGTGGGAAGGAGGTGCTGGTCTCTCCCCCAGCCCTTCGTGAGCTGGAGGGAATTTCCTCCCTCCCGGGACAATTTAAACTGGAAAACCCCACGATCCCTTGGAGCCAGGCCCTGGCTGCTCCATGAGCTCCAAAATCCGGGATCCAGGAGGCTTTTTGCGTGCTGGCAGAACCCGAGCGAGCGCCTGGCTGGCCCTGGAGCCGCGTCAGATTCCGAGGGGAGCG
The DNA here is from genome assembly GCA_013397375.1 of Toxostoma redivivum. Classification (NCBI taxonomy): domain Eukaryota; kingdom Metazoa; phylum Chordata; class Aves; order Passeriformes; family Mimidae; genus Toxostoma; species Toxostoma redivivum. The sequence continues at coordinate 44,220 of VXBI01006183.1, forward strand.
GGGCCGGCTGTCCCTGCTCCAGGCTCGGATCCCAGCGCGGTCACGGCCCAGTCCCATTGTTCTGTGCCTGAGTTACCGCCTTGCCGCGGGGGTTTCACACCCTGCTTCATCCGCGGGGCTCCTGCTGTCCTGGGCTGCCATTGCTCTGACAAACTCCCGATCCCGCTCTGCTTCTGGGAGCTCTGCTGCCTCGCCTGCCAGAGCCCCACCTCGGGCTGCCCCAGTGCTCTCCGTGCAGCCCTGCCTGCCGGGCCGGGGGATTTGGGATCGCTGCATGGCCGGACCCTGCTCTGTGGGGATTTGGGATCGCTGCATGGCCGGACCCTGTTTTGTGGGGCTGCAGGGATTTGGGATCACTGCCCAGCTGGACCCTGCTCTGTGGGGCTGTGGGGATTTAGGATCGCTGCCCAGCCAGACCCTGTTTTATGGGGCCGTGGGGATTTGGGATCGCTGCCCAGGCAGAGCCCGTTTGTCCCCTGGCAGCGCCGTTCCCTGGCAGCAGCGCTGGATCCCCTTGGAGCAGGGAGTGGGAACAGCGAGCAGCTGCCAGCCCTGCCCCAACATCTGCTGCCCTCCCTTGCAGGGGCTTTGGGAAATGTCAGCGTTTGGTGGCTCCTGCCCTGGGAACGCAGCCGGGAGCAGCTGGAGCCGGGAGCGGGGCGGGGAGGAGGTTTGGGAGCTTCCTGAGTGCCCGGCTCTGGGCTGGACAGGGCTTGGCTTCCCTGGGAAGCTGTTCCCTGATTAACCCCTTAGAAACCGCCCTGCAGAAACCGCCTTGGCCATCAGCCCCTGCCGGCTCCTCCATCCCAGGGATTTTCACTGATAAATCCCTTTGCTTCTTGGGAGAGGGAAACATGGAATTTTTTCCTTGGAATAGGAAAGATTTGACAGATTTGTGGTTTATATATTTACATGGACAAATGTTTAATATTCACGTGATACTTTACTACATAATTTTATGCAGAATTTTGTAATACTGATTGACTTGTTCTATATTTATATGGAAAACTGAATATTTATGTGATATTTTGCATATTTCTGTGTTTAATCAGGAATATTGGAAGTGTGCAACTTTTGCACATTGATGTATAAAATTCTGAAATATTTCTATAATATTTTGCATATTTCTGCTTAAATTTGGGCACTATTGATGAGCTGGTTTTTTTATATTTACATATTTATTTTATATATTTTTCTATAAAATCACTCAGATCTGCTCAATGCCCCACTCTGGTACCTCACTGTCAGAACTAAGCTCCACATTTTTTCTCTTTTTCTTCCAGTCTCTCCCCAGCCTCTCATTGCCAGGAACATCCTTTGTGCCACAGAGGAATTCCTGATTTTCCTAGACCAAGGCAGTTCTGAAACACAGAATCCGGGGTGTGAGCACAGGTGGCTCCGGTGTCTGGATTTCCCTTTCCATCAATATTTTTGGAATTAGTAGTCCTAGTGGTGATCTAAAATTTAAGAATTCCTTGCTTTCCACCTGTCCTCTAAAATTCCTCAAATACCTGGCTGGAGCTCAGGATTCCTGAGCCGTTAAAGGGGAAATCAGGATCCTGCTTCCCCGGATGAAGGATTTAGGGGGTTTAGGGGCTGGAATCCCTGATTTTCAGCGAGGAGCCCCCAGGTTTCGCAGCTCAGAGCTGGTGTGCCGCAGGGAGCGAGCGGTGCGGATCAAACAGCCCCCACCCCCGGCTCCATCTGCCCCTGGATCCTGCATTCCTGCCGCCCTTTCCTACAGCTGCTGCTAAAAATAACGGAGGCACGCGGGCTGGGCGCTGGGGCTCGGCTCCGGTTGCTCCCCGGGCGGCACCAGCACCAGGACCGGCACCGGGGCTGCCAGAGCAGCCAAACTCACCGGCTTGAGCAGAAATGTTGAGGGTGGACACACACAAGGGGCTTTCCTAAGGTTCAACAGGGAAGATTTTCCCCTGAAATACAGAATTCCTGAAGGGAGCAAAACCTGAGTGGCCAAGCTGGTGATTTCCGTGTCTGAGCCAGCGTTTTCTGCGTCCGAGACAGTTTTGGCAGCTGGCCTCGCTCTTCAGCAGCTCACACAAATGTTGCTTTTAAAGATAAACTCTTCAAATGGTTGAATTTGCAAATTCTGTAGCCACCTCAGCTTTCTCTTTCTGCGGGAGAGGCAGAGCCGGTATTCCCATTTTTAATATAAATCTGGCTCCGTGCTCATCACCTGGCGCTGTCTTGGTCAAAGGACACATGGATGGGTTTTTCCCAGGGGCTTAGAGGGAAGTTTTTCCCCTAAAATTCATAATTTCTGAAGAAACCAAAACCTGAGTGGTCCCAAAGTGGCCAAGCCAGTGATTTTCATGTCTGAGCTGAAGTTTTGGCAGCTGAGCCGTATGTTGGTTTTAAGGATAAACTCTCCAAGTGCTTGAATTCCCAAATTCTGTAAATGACCTCAACTTGCCCCTTCTGCCCCTTCCCATTCCCTCCCTGCTTGCCCCTCATTTTCTTTAACTTCTTTTGGATTTCTCTGCGTTTCCCACAGGAAGATTGTAGGGAAGATAGACGAGGATGGAGACGGGTTTGTGACAGTGGAGGAGCTCAAGGCCTGGATCAAGTTTGCCCAGAAGCGCTGGATTTACGAGGATGTGGAGCGCCAGTGGAAGGGCCACGACCTCAACGAGGACGGGCTGGTCTCCTGGGAGGAGTATAAAAATGCCACCTATGGATATATCCTGGGTAGGTGCTGCCTCTTGGGGTGTCCTGCTCTGCTTTGGGTCACCGAGGGGTGGAGGTGGATCGGGGTGGGCTTGGGGAGTGATGGGCAGGGGGATGGACACACATCTGGATGGGGTTGTGTTGGATTGGAGGGGGGTTTGGGGCCTGGATTGAGGAGGCCCAGAGGAGTCCTTGGTTGAGAGTGTGGAGCTGTGGTGGGCTGGCATTTGCTGGTCCAAGATGGATTTGTCCCCTGGATAAGCACAGGAATGTGATGTAGGGCACGGCCTTGGTGTGCACGGGGCCAGCTGAAGCAGATGTCCCCAAAGTGTTACACTTTAAAACCTCCAGAACTCTCCACTTTGACCTCCTGGTGGCATTAACAAAGAGAGATCCAAGGAAAAGGACCCAAAATACATGGAAATCTCCCCAAGGGGACATTTGCACTCTCCACACCTCCCTTTTCCCCTCTGCAGCCACACTTGGGCATTTTTAATGTCCCTGGTGACAAGCACAGCTCTGGGCTGAATCCAGGTGATTCTGGGATTAATGGCTTGTGGGAATGGGGGTTTCTGGCCCTTTGGAATTCCTGGCTTGTGGGGGAGTTTGGGACCTGCAGGTGGAACCCACTGATCTGTGGAGCCACCTTGGAGTGTCCATTGTGTCCCTGAACGGACAAAACCCATTATCAGAGATTTCAATCACTTTCCCTTGTGCTGGGATCCATGTTAGACCCCAGGGCTTGGGGATTTTGGGACACGTGCTGGGCCAGCAGTGTGGCATCCCTGACATCCCTGGGAGTGAGGGAAGCAGCAGCTCTTTTGGGGTTAAAACCTTCAGCCCTGTGCCAGCTCCGGCCTCCAGCACTGCAGTCTGGCCCGTGTGGAGGAGCTGCAGCTCTGGAGTGTCGAATCCACTCTAATTTCCTAAATATTGCCAAAAATAGTCAAACTGCTCTGCGAGATGAGCAGAGGGGGAGCTGCTGCTCAGGAGGCTCATCCATCTCCCTGGGGATCGGGGAGGATCTGGGTTTGCTGTGCTGGTGGCCAGGGAAGACACCCCGGGCTGGGGCAGCACTTCCCAAACCTCGCTTTGCCGTGGATTTCTGGGGTCTGGGCTGATCTGTGTACATCCAGCCTGGAAGGGGGTAGAGGGGTCCTGGGAAGGGTTTGAGCACTGTCTGAGGGGTCTGGGGTGGCATTTAGGCCCTGCAGGTGTTGGATAGGGGAAAAGCCTCAACGAGAAAACCCTGAATTGACGGAGCCCCCTTAACAACAGAAGAAGTTCTGCAGTCAGAGCAGCCGTGGGGAGTGCCCAGCCCCTGGCACGGCCCTTCCCAGAGCTGGAGCAGCCCTGGAGAGGCCGAGTGCCCTTGGCAGGCCCCGGGGAGCCCCGGCTCGTGCTGCTCCCACACACTTGTGTCCTTATGGAGCGCCAGCGGACCCTGCCTCGCGCTCTGGCTCCGGCTCCTCTCCCCAGGAATTGCTTTTCCACGGCTCCTTGCTGCTGAAACCTTCCTCTGTCTCCTCCTCGCTCCCCTCCCTGGCCAGAGTGGGGCTGGAATGCCTCTGGAAGTGCCTCTGGAGTGTTGACCCGTGGCCAAGGGGTGCATGGGGCCAGGCATCGCCCTCAGCTGCTCTGGAGGGTCCAGAGTGCGGTGTTTGTCAGCCAAACGAGGTGCCAGGAGTGGTGTTATTAATTAATTGATTACGCACCAGGATGAGTCACCAGGTGGCCCCCAGAAGTGTCACAGAGCAGTGTGGGGTTCTGCTGGGGGAAGCAGGGAATGTTAAGTGATAAATGTCCAAGAGCTTCATCTGAGACTGGAAATTCCTTTGAAACTCCCTTCAAAATCAGAGTACTATTATCATCATCATCATCATCAATCCTCATCAGTCAATGAATTATCATCATCATCATCATCAGTCCTATTTTTGTTAATTCCTCAGTCCCATGATGGGATCCTAAACCAGGAATGCTTGTCTCAGGAGACAAGATGTTGGGTTGAGTTTGTGGCTTTGCTGCCATACTCTGAGCCATACCCTGGCTCTGTCTCCTTCCCTTCCCTCTGCTCCCCCAAACCCCTCCCAGCCCAAGGACCAAGACTGGAAGTGACTTTGGGGTCTTTGAGAGGGTTTAACCCTTTTTAACCCACCTGCCCCCCCCCCATCAGTCCCCCATCAAACCCATTAATTATCCCAACAGCAATTAAGGAATTGTCTGTTAATGGTGCTGGCCCTGAAGGTTTCCTTGTTAGGGGCTGTGCTGCTTCTCAAGGCAAAACCTTGGGAACAGAATGGGGAATTTGAGATTCATTCTGCTCTAGAAAAGTCAAAATCTTTGGATATTTTAAGGATGCTCCAGAGCTCCTTAATCCAGGGCTCCCCAAAGCCTGCCTTTTGTCCCAGGCAACAGAGCAGGGACACAAGGACTTTTGTATCCTCGTGTTAGATTGGGTCTGGCTCTGGTTTAACTTGACAGGAGCGTGGCAGTGTCCCCGGATCCAGGGGATCCCCCCTGTTCCCCAGGGCTCTGCACGCTCTGGCCCCGTGTCCTGGAACTGCTCTGTGCTGCTGCTGTGCCAAGTGGCCACGCGTGGCCCGCGGTGCCAGCCGGCCCTGCCGCCGCCCCGGCAGCCTCTGAGATCCCCTTACACATTCCCCTCCCAAAATAGTTCAGCTTGAGCCTCTGGCCGTGCTGGCCAAACCCCCCGGGCTCTGTCTTTTGGGGCCTCTCCCTGGGAACGTCATGATCCCAGGGCTTCCGCGGCTCCTCCTCCCTGGGAGGGGTGGCTGCCACCGAGCTCTTGGTGGCACAGCGCTGGGAGGTTGTGCTGAGAGGGAGGAAGTTGAGTTGAGGAGCTTGAGGTTGGGTCTAGGATGTTGAGGTTGTGTTGAGGAAGTTGAGGATGAGAAAGTTCAGTTCAGGAGGTTGAGGTTGGGTTTGGGTGAAAGCTGGTGTTGGGTTGAGGAGATTGAGGTTGTCCTGAGGTTGAAGTTGAGAGGAAGTTGAGGTTCAGTTGAGGAGGCTGAGTTTGAGTTGAGGTTGAGCTGAGGATGTTGAGTTGGGTCGAAGGTTGTGTCGGTGGTTGGCACGGTCCTTGCCTGCCTGAGCTGACCCCGGTGCTCCCCGTGCTCGCCCCCAGACGATCCGGACCCCGACGATGGCTTCAACTACAAGCAGATGATGGTGCGGGACGAGCGGCGCTTCAAGATGGCCGACAAGGACGGGGACCTGGCGGCCACCAAGGAGGAGTTCACGGCCTTCCTGCACCCCGAGGAGTACGACTACATGAAGGACATCGTCGTGCAGGTGGGGCCGGCACGGGGCGTTCGGGGCAGCTCTGGTAGCGGGTGGTCCCTGAGGGGCAGGAGTTGCTCACTCCGGTGTTGTCTTGCAGGAAACCATGGAGGACATTGACAAGAACGGCGATGGTTTCATCGACCTGGAGGAGTACATCGGTGAGACGCTGCTCTGTGTCCCCTCAGAGTCCCCGTCCAGGGGGAGCCACTGCCACCACGTCCTTCCCAGCCCTCACAGAATGTTCTCTCCCTCAACTTCCACCTGCCCCCCACGCGCCATCGAGGATTTTCGGGTGCAGTCATGACCCACGTGGTGCTTTGGGATTTTGGGGATGGATTTAAGGAACTCAGCTTTGGGTCAGTCCTTGGGATGGGGACGGGGCCGTGGGGCTGATCCTGCTGCTGCTGTCCCCAGGTGACATGTACAGCCAGGACGGTGACGCTGATGAGCCCGAGTGGGTGAAGACGGAGCGGGAGCAGTTTGTGGAATTCCGGGACAAGAACCAGGATGGGAAGATGGACAAGGAGGAGACCAAGGATTGGATCCTGCCCTCGGACTACGACCACGCCGAGGCTGAGGCCCGGCACCTCGTCTATGAGTCCGACCAGGACAAGGTGGGCCAGCAGCACTGGGGGGTTCTGGGGGCGTGGTGGGAGGAGCGGGGAGAGGGGGACAGGGGGAGATGGTGGGATGGGGAGAGGGGGGGAGGGGGGGA
>VXBI01006186.1:1157-120765 GCA_013397375.1 Toxostoma redivivum
GCGCCCTTTTCGCCTCAGGACAGACTCGCCTCATCCCTTCTGGCTCGCGCCCTTTTCCCTTCTGGTCAGACCTACTCTCGTCCCCTCAGGATCGCGCCCATTTTCCCTCAGGTCAGATCCGCCCCCATGTCCCCTCAGGATCGCGCCCATTTCCCTTCAGGTCAGGTCCCCTCGTCCCCTCAGAATCGCGCCCATTTCCCTTCAGGTTAGGTCCCCCTCGTCCCCTCAGGATCGCGCCCTTTTTCCCTCAGTTCTGCCCCGCCCCTCGTCCCCTCAGGATCGCGCCCATTTCCCCTCAGGTCTAATCCCCTCGTCCCCTCAGGATCGCGCCCTTTTCCCCTCAGGTCAGCCCCCGGCCTGGGTGAGTTGCCGCGCTCACCTCCGGGAACGAGGGGAGAGTTCCCGTGTCCTGTGAGAGGAGAAGGGGTGAAGGGAGGTGGAAACCGGGAGCTGAACATGCTGGAAGGCAGGTATGCGTGTCTTCAGGAGGCTGCTGAGGCAAACGGCCCTTTCAGTATACAAACTGGGGAGGGTTTTGGGCCAGAGCGGCACATGGACGTCCCCCATTACTGAGGAGAGAATGTGGCTCAGAGATGTGTTTCTGGATACTGTGGTGTGTCCTGGACCTGGCTGCCTTTTGCTCAGAGCTTTCAGCATTTCAGACTGAATTCTGTGGCATGAATGGTATGCGCATGTATGTAGGCAAAAATATATTTTATACCGGGGTTTTGGGAGGTCTCTGTATAGTGGCTTTTCCTTTCCTCCATCTTTCCAGGGAAATGAATACAGTTGCCTGTGCTGCACCATTTTTGGCATATTAGTACAAACACTCTTAGCCTTGCTAGCAGCTACCTCAGCAACATTTGAAAATGCTTTCGGGGTCTTTTGTAAGAAGGTGCTAATTTTTATTGGTCTGGGATGGCAAGACCCTTGTCCAAACCCTGCCAGTTCTGCCCTGAAGTTACCACAGCTTTTGAAGTAATCCCTCTTAAGAAGCACCAGGAATTCAACACAGTTGCCTCTCCAGTTGGAGAAGTGTCTGAACATAGGTGCCTAACACCATTTTGGACACTTTTGGCCTTTTAAAGCATCCCCACATCCAGCCCTCAAATACGTGGTTGAAGTCTGTGGGAGACCTGGTGGGTCCAAGAGGTTTTTCTGATGGATCCTACAGTATCTAAAATGGTTATAGGTGCTTACCTTAACCAGCTGAATCCCATTCCTCGTTTGATAATTCAAAAGGATGGGTCAAAAAACTTAAAATAAAATGAGCATTTTTCACACCTCTCACTAGTGAGTCTATCAAAACAAAGAGGGTTGCTGTTCACCTCTAGAGTAATTTGCTTAATAAATAAAACACTGATGCAGTTACAAAGATGTAATGAATAAAAAAGTGTAATAGGGATCATTTACATAAATCCGCTTGTCTATATTGACCTTTGCAGTGAAGTCAATTGCGTTTTTGTTCTTAACTTTTAAGTAACATTCATGAAGTAAATGAGAGAGCTTAAAAATGCTGAGAAATAAAAACTGCAGGTGGTGAGATTTATACTTGCATTGCATGATATAGTTTTAATACAGTACTCAGAAAATTAAATCTAACTCCAGCAGCTTTCTTATCTGTCTGTTGTTCATGTCTTCTAAATTCATGAGTTGCAGGTGAGAAAAGAATGATTTTTTTCAGGGTTTAAGCTTCAAATATGAACCTGAGAGGAATGAATTATGAATAAAATTGTAAGCTTAATATGGCAATACCAAATGCATTTCCCTGTAATAAATTATTATATAATCTAGGAAAGTCTGCTTAGTTTATATTAATAATATTTGATGCTTTTTCATCCATAATCCATTTTGCTGCATTCATTCCTTCTATGCATCTCTAAGTGCAGAAGACACTTGAAATTAGTTGGCCATTGCATGACAGGGCTTAAATGTGATGGATTTTTTTTTTTTCTCATTCCTTGCAACTGTTTCAGTACTGTCTCTTATGTATGTCCAAGGTTTTTTTTTCTTTTTTTTTTCCTTCTCCTATGCAGTCACAACATGTGCTCCTCCTTCCTTAGGTTTGGGGTTTTTTCCCCTCGTTCCTTGTTTGTTGAATCTCCCCAGTGCTGTTAGGTAGTGTCAGGTTACTCAACCTTGAGGCCGTCTGTGCCCTTTTTACCTCTAAATCAACTAAAAATAGCCGAACTGCTTTGGTTGAAATTTTCCTAAATGAAAATTCAGCCGACACGTGGACCTCCTGTAAATTTTCAGACTAAATGATTGAAGACCTTCAGTCTCAGTAGAATAGGTGCAAATATTGAGAGTCTCTGCCTTTCAGGAGTTTTAGGAGGGTTTTCTTGTTCCATGTGTTTTGTAAGCTGCCCTTCAGGGTACTCATATCCATTTTTTAAATGGCTGCCTTGGTGGAAAATCTTACAAATGGGGGATTATCAATCTGGAAGTGTGTTTTGAGTGTTTTGTGAAGGGGAATGAAGGAGATGTACTTTGCATCTGTATTTGAGTGTGGATTTACAGTAGTGGCCCTTGCCTTCCTTCTTCCCCTTTCCCTTCTCATGTTCAGCCTGGACCTCGTGGATTTTTGATGAGGTTTTGCCATTGCCTTCCCTGGTGTCTGATTTAGATTCTAAAGCCCCATGTTAGGCCTTGCTTGCGAGGCTAGGACTGAGCTTGGGTGTCTCTAAGTGGTGTTCTCAGTAGCACCTTGTCGGTGAGGTCAGGTGCTACCATTTTGGGAGGAGTTCCAGAGCAGTGCTGCCCCCTCCCATTTTGTTTCCTACCAACTGGGGCTGACAGGCAACCATTTGCAGCCTGGCTGTGGGTGCCCCTGGAGTCCAGCTGCACCAAGTGGAGTTCTTCACAGAGCTGTTTCCAGGAGCTCCTTTCGTTGCAGTCTTGATTCAGAAGGTAAGATTGAAGAAGAATGTAGGCAATTTGCCTCTTAGTGCAAGTACATGAAGCTATAAATGGAACCATAGCTGCTTAATAAAATAATCACTCCAAAAGTTTAAAAAAGTTTAAAGGCTGGTTTTCTTAGCCAGCTTTCTAAAAAAATGAACTTTTGAACATGATTTAAGAAAAAAAATTCTGAATATTCTAAATATTTTAGTCATCATGGTCTTATCCCCTTAAGACAGTGGCTGAAGTTGTGCAGTGTGCTTGCATATTTTCCAAATATGAGAAGCTGCTTCAGAATATTGGAAAAGGAAGAATAAAATGTTGTATGGATGCTATTATTTTAAGAAGTTTAGCTTGCCTCCTGATACTTTGCTGGATGTTGCACCTAATTGAAGGAAGGTTTGTGTAAATGTATGTTGGTCACACCTGAGTGTGAAAGTAATGAGTTACTGCACAATTTTATACTATTTCTTTAAAATTTTGAAAAGTATCAGTCACATTTTCTGCCCTTGATTTTGGGGTTGTTTTGGGCATGTCTGTAAGCAGTGAGAAAGAATACTATTCTAAAATACTAAAACACTGTAGGTCACTGGACAAAACAAATAATGTTTATACCAGTTAGAAAACAGTTACATGAAATGGTTATGTGATGGTGAAGCATCCTGGGGTAGGGCATGGGTAGGAAACAAATCTGTAAAAGGGTAGCAGATCTACAAAGAGAGGAAACCCTGGTTTTTACCTCTTTGCAGTTGAGACACATTTTTTAAGCAAAACAGCAGAGTGTGATGTTGTAATAGATAACTGTCAGCAAATAGCAATAAGGGGAAATAGGGTATTGTATTTACAGTAAATAAAATTTGAAACTTTTTCGTAGCACCTCATGGAATTTCTATTGTCTATTATTTTAATGAGTTGAATAATATCCTATTTTTAGTGGAAGGTCAACTTGAACTTTATTTGAACAGGGTCTCTGGTTATGAACACAGATAGGAACACTTTAAATGTGATAACAAAAGGGAGGGCTTGGAGCCAGACCTCCTTAACCTATCATTAGGAGCTCAGATAACCATCCATGGAAGAACTGTGTGCCACTTAGAGAGGAGTCCTTGTTCTGGGCTCAAACTGCACACAGTGAAAATCGCACTGACACTTGGAAGGATTTTGGGCTTTTATTTAAGAATTTAAAATAGGTCCAAAAAATAGCAATACTTTTTTTTAAATGTAATGCTGCCCTTTGATATCACACCATCTTCTTTTGTGTGGGTTTTTTTTTTTTAATTAAATGCACTATCACTTCCTTAAATATTAGAACTCTGATTTTCAGAACCAAAACTCCAGTACCCACAAAAATGTATGTGGAAGGAATGTTACAAATATTAGATTATTAAAATATTTCTAGCCTAAGCAGTATTATTTTAATTTTGCTGTCACCCACAGTGGTGCACATCCAGTGGAACTCTGCTGATGAGTAAAATTATTTTGTGTACTGGTAGTGAGATACTGTCAGCTTCCCAAGTTTCCATGTTATACTTCACTGGGGAGATTTTTCTTGCAGTGTCTATAGGCTCAGGGCAGTAACACATTTTTTGGATAGCTGTTGGTTGAGAAAGAGTCCAGAGTGGCAGGACAAAGGCAAAAGCTGTGGAGCTGTTCAGGCTGCAGGGTTCATACTTCTGCTGGAACATCTCCTGGAATTTGTTGGTGTCACAGCTGGCTCAAGTGTGTGCATGCACCAAAGGAAGGATTCTGATAGGGTGGGATGGAAGGGAGATGATTTCTGACCTTCCTGGGAATAAGCAATATCAGTATCAGGGTAACCTTAACATAGGAGTATGGAAGAGGGATTATGTTCTATAGATTCATAGTGTCTGAAAATGTTTTACTCTCCTCAGTCTGCTTTTTGGCCTCAGTTAAAGAATGTGTGGGTAAGGTGCTTCAGTGTTATTAAGGTTTTATTCCAGTCCTCTGCCACTGGCATTCTCTCTGATCTTGAGTAAATAATTTTTCCTCTGTAATTCTGTTTCCTTGTGTGATACTGGAACTCAGCCTTTGCTTGAAACAGTGCTTTGATAGAAAGCACTATAGGAAAAGTAAACGTGATTATTAAACAAGGAAAAGAGAGCTTGTTCTGAGTTTTATATACCTGGGAAAAATCTTAAATTTTTATCTCATTAGATATAAGGAAGTTTTAATGAGACAAGTTCACTGAGGTGTAATGCTTTATCCCACCTCAAAAGTTTGTTGGTTTTTTTTCATTAACCTTAATTAAACCTTTTAATGCCATTAGGTCAATCATGAACCATTGCTTGCCATAAGCATTCTCCAGTATCCATAAAGAACTAGGCTTAGACTGTTTTCTTTTCCTTGGTAGATTGACTATAAATTATGATGTATCACATTATTTATGCTGAGAGCTATGTTGAAGAACTTGGTGGAAGTCTTATGTTCTTTTGAATTTTAACTGCTCCTCAGATGTGGTTTGAAAAAATGCTCTAGGAAGAAAGTAAACACAGGCAGAATTGAAAGGAAATACAAAAGGAAGTGCTGAGGTTTTTTGGTCTTAATTTTTGGGGCTAAGATTAAAAAAAATCTTCCAGTTACTTCATTGCCAGCCTACACCTAAATGGAAAGCCTGTTTAAATAAAGTAGCTTTCATAATGGGTCTGAATCTTGCCACCTTCTCCAGGTCTCCTTTGTGGTGTCTGTGCATTAATAACCATGTTTCTTGTTGCTAGTGGTAAGAAATGATGAAATCTGAGATGGTTGGAGAGTAGCCTGACAGCTTTGTCTGGAAATTTAAATAATTTAGCCCGTGCTTTATAGGTTTTACCTGGTGTTAAACCTGGGGCAGGTTCTTCCCAGGTGTCAGAGATATTGCTCCATTCCAGAGCATGGTCTGGCCTGTAGAGTACAAGAGGTCTTTGCAGTACAACAGCATGGACTTTGCCTGAACTAGAAGATTTTGGCATCCTGAATATCTTACTTTGTGTGTCAGCTAGAGGATTAAAGGGAAATGCAGTAATTGTTTTTGTGGCTTCTATGAAGTCTGATTTGCACTCATGGTCTGACTGTAGCAAAAAGACTAACAGGTTTTATTCCCAGAGTGCTGTTGGTAACACAGTAATTAATGAAGCTCTATAGGAAGTACTGAAATTAAGAAGAGATAGTAAAAAAATTCTGTTCTGTATTCTCAGCAATATTTCATATCTTGGAAATCCTCAGATGCCTTGTCCATATGCATCTCGGTAAAAAATACAAATCTTGACTACTTTGTTTTAACTTTTCTTCATTTTTTAGAAGGCAACAGGCCTTCACATTTTCTGAAATTGCTAAGACAATGTATTGTGTGTTATTGTAGAGCACCATACAATAGAAAAAAAACAACAGAGAAAACAAATTTGGTGCCAAGTTCCTGGGTGAGAGCTTTATGAATCCCTTTGCTGTCCAGCTCAGGAGTCTGACAGTGGGTCATTGCCTCCAGCCTGCAGTAGGCATACAGTCAGAATGCATGGTAAAGCAGTTGCTGAGCTGAAGATTCCAAGGATAATCACTGGAAGTACAAGTAATTTCATGCTTCGTGTCATGTAATTGTTCAAAACCTTTTCAGCTCTGAACTTCCTTGCCACGCTTCTGCTCTGCTATACAGCTTTAAGGATGCCCATCCCCCTGCCACCCGTCCAGCAGCCGCTGTGTGCTGTCACTCATCCTGAAATACACTGGGGAGCTTGTCAGGCAGTGCCTTGCAGATGCCTCAGAAGCCCAATGGTGAGCCAAGGCACTTGCACTGAAGTTCCTAATACAAGGAAATTACATAGACAGTTGCTTTAGTGCTGAATATGGACCATATGTTTTCTAGGATAGGTGAGTGATACACTGTTGGCTTTCTAACAATCTAGCAGGAAATGGATTCTAAAGTAAAGGTTTTCTAATTTATGCAGAATGTCTTTGGCTCTGCTTTCTGACACTTATTAGTTTATGTCTGTATACAGTGTACTTACAGATTCTAAAAAAAAAGCTGCAGGTGCTGTGTTCACGTTGCATTGCAGATGGATATGGACTTTGGCTGTTTTTCCAGTGTCTTACACCAAAAGACTCAGTAGTTTTGACATCTAATGTAAAGACAAAATTTTCATTATCTTGAGGTTGGTAGCACTTGGTAGGAGTGTGCAGGTGGTTGCTTTTCTGGCTGTTCTGGGACACAACTGTATCTTGCAACACATGCTTAACATCCTAAGTGTTGTAAGAGCTGCTGGTGTACAGGACTGAGATTGCCTCCTGGAAAGGTTAATCTAACTGAGTGTGAGGCTATACAGTCTTTTACCAAACTACCTCGCAGTTAAGGCCCCTGCTGTAGTTAGGCGGGTGTTATATTGCAGTAGACAAATGCATTAAAAACAAAAAAAAGGAAGGTGGAATGTTGATTTTTCATTTCTTCCTGAGGCAAATGTCAGATTTTGTCATCTTAATGAATAGGATCTGGAGGGACAGAGGTTCACTTTGTAAGTGGAAATGCCAGAGAAAATCTCAGGATGATCTTTACTGGCTGTGTATTTTTGTTTCTATCATCTCTTATCCTTGCCTTAATTAAAAAAAGTAATTACAGAATCCAGTTTAAATATTGATTAGCCAATACAGTATATAACAGTAAGCTAAAAAAATGTAGTCAGATTATCAAAATAATTTAAGCTCTTGTAGTTTTCACTGTGTTGGTTTGCAAAACTGTTTCTATCATTCTGCTTTAAGGAAGTTTCAGGAAGCATTAGAATTTTACTTAAAAATATTGCTGGAATCAGCAGGTGAGCGCTTAAGTGAGTTATTTATATCTTAGAATATAATTGAAATTTTCAGAGACAATAGTTTTTGCAATTGACTTTCAGTTGATGTTTCGTTATGGGTCTGACTCAAGGCTAAAAGCTATTATTGGCTTAACTGGCTTTTGAACTCGGTGCTCAAGCAAAGAATAAAAATGCTGATGTTAGACATTATGCTAAGAGTAAGGAACAAATAAACAAGCAAAAAACACAGAAGAACCCAGAAGAGGCAAAGTCATGACACATGGATTCACATTTTTTCTGACCTGCAAAAATGGGGTTGGATTTGTAATACTTCCCAAGTTTGAGATTTGCTCTGTGGTGGGATTCTGGAGCACACTGATCCCTCTGTAACTGGAATTGACTTCAATTACAACTACATATTTATCTGCCAAAGTTTAAAAAAGACCTAATTATTGCAGATAACGTGTAGGAGAGGAGATTGTGCTGTGAGAATGGAGAGCAAGCAGAAAAAGGTTTAATTTCTCTGTTTTGAGTAAAGCAGCTCCTGACACTCTTCTGTCAAGGAGTTGTGGGGAAGCCACTGCAGATTTAAAGCATGAGTGTATCTGCAAAAAAATGACCCGAGTTATTTTATATGTATGGTGGTTTCTTTAGGTCCCAGTAGAAGCACCAAGTGCTGTCTTCATTCTGTTTACCTGTCCCCTTGTCACTGATGTCTGTTTGACCAGAAAAGAATTCACAGCACAGTCCATACCATCTGCTTGCAACTGTTGTGATGGGCATTTCTAGAGTTCTCTTTCCTTTCATATCCATTGAAGGAAAAGTGTTGTTTTTTTCAGGTCAGTCTGACCTCAGGTTTCTTTTTTCTTTGTCTTTTGGCTCAAAATTAAAGCTGAAAAATCAGTTCATTCCGTGAGCTGTCACCTGGCTGGATGCAGCTGAATTTGTGGGAACTTAGGTCTGCCACTAGTATAGTCTGTAATAAAAGAAACACTTGGCACTTGTGTAACCTTCAATAAGAATGGCAAGACCCTAAATTGCTTTATACCTTAGTTCTTTAATGATTGCTCATATTATCTTTGCTTGCAAGTGAAATGTGGGTAGATCCATTTTTACCCCACTTGCTACAGAAACCCCAAACCTACTGTGTTGTATTAAATCAGTGCTGGGTTCACTGGAAGGTGGCAATATATCTCTTCAGCCTGCACAATTGCAATACCTTATTACTTTATTATACAGCAGCAATGGTTGTAATCAGTCTTGCTTTAAAAGGACAGATATCCATTATTTGTGTATTTGAAGTCTTTCTTGGCTAAAAAGGCTTTGCCAAGCTGTGTTTTATGGGAAGTTACATTACTGCAAAATTTAAAATGTCTTTTATTTTGGGACAATAATCAGTTGCAATCCAACTAAAGCAGTTGTAATTCTTTGTTGACACGCACACATTTCAGGCTAATGGTCTGAGCCATGGCCCAGTGAACTTGGTGAAAACTATTAATTCACATCAGTAGATTCTGCATCAAGTTCCTAATTAATGATTTATTCACTTTAAAGACCTTACTTAGCTTTACTTCCATCTTATTGATCTCACTAATAGGCTTTCTCAAGTTAATCTGTCTTGACACTTTAAAAAATATTTGTTATTGCAGGGCATAAAATAAAAAAATGTTTCACTTTTTCCTGCTGTTAATTTCCAGAAATTTTAAGTGCCTCTGTATATGCTTATTGTTCTTAAGGTGCTTATAATATCCTCTGTAATTTGGCACATGGAGTAAGATACAGATGTTGTGCACATCGCATTGATGTTTTTGTTTTGTGATAAATTCAGTAATGGAATTTAGTATTTTTGCTTAAAAGCTCCTTTTTAGACTAGTAGAGGATTTTTATCCAATGATAATTCGGTTGTCCTTGTATTTTTTTTTAATGTGTGGTCAATGTAGAAATCTGTGAGTGAATATAAGGAGTTATAAGTACTTTAAGTCTATGATTTTACAGTTTATGTAAGCATCAGCAACTCTTTTCACAATTTAGAAATGGGGAATTGTAAAAGTTAATTGTATGTCTTGAAATCCTAAGCCTGTGATGAAGCAAGTTCATACTCACACAGGCAGTCTCTAGGCTCTGACAGAAGGCAATGAGGCTTGTAGTCATGGTTAATTGGCTTATTGCACTTCTCTTGTTTTGTACCCAGGTGAAATGTCAACAAAAGTGCCAAACATTAAACTGAAAATTGATCCTCGGAATCTGCAGATCCAGACTTTTACAGTGGAGAAATTACTGGAACCACTGATAATTCAGGTATTTTAGAGTTGCAGAAAGTAAGCTGGATAACCACAGAGGGAAGGGAATAAAGCTGAAGAATTTGGATTAAGGATGTTATTCTGAAGGTCGCACCCACAGCTTTCCTGTACCTGCACTTTCCTCTGGCTCAGGAGCTCTCCAGGGCTCTGCCTTCCAGACTGGCTCATTCATTTGGTCACTTCCAGCTTGCCACCTCTTTGTCATAGTAAATGCTGCATGCTCTGGCTGCTGTCTTGCACAGTGGTATCTGGGAAATGCTTAAATGTAGAATACACTGCAAATGGATTTCCAGTGCATGAAATAAGTAATTCTTTAAATCTAAAGTTGTATTTTCCCCATTTGAAGCTTTGCCTCTCCCTAACTCATCCAGTTTATTTTCTTTTATTAATTATTTTTTTTGTCTTTTCCTCCCTTACCCATTTTTCCCTTCTGGAAGGTTACTTTCCTCAGAAAGTGACCTTTTTCTTTTCTATCATGACTTCATTTCTAGCTACTATTAATTGAGTTGCCTCTCTATCATTTTGTCTGCCTTTATTTATTTTTGTCTGGATGTGATTGATGGTGTAAAAACCCTCAGTTACCAGGTCAGTGGTTTGTGGAAGTTGTCAAGGATATATGGATGGGTTATAAAATTAGTTTCAAAGTAGTAAGAGTAGATGTCTTGATAGACTGAATTTAAAAACCTCTTGTAGACCAGTAGGTCAGAGTATGCTCAGGCAGCTGCAATACTGTGAGTGTTTTTAGAGGAGGTGAAGAAAAGTAAATTTTGGTTTGAGTTTTGCAGGATTGAAGAAACTTGACAAAACAAAGAAAGTGCAGTTCCAGAATAAAATTAAAAAAATCTAAATTTTGTTTTTTTTTTCTCCCAGCTCTCCTCAACCATTGAAAAGCTTGAGGCTATTCAAATTGGAAATACTTTGATTCTAAGAGAAAATTTTGACTCTTTTCCCTCTCTTGAGCTTAATGCTTTTCTTATTTCAGACCTGTGGAAGGAAAATTTGTGTTTTGAGTGGATCCTTTAAAAGAAAATGCTGAAAATATAAAAATAGGGATTAAAGCTCATACTCAGTGAGGGGTGATTGAGAGGCTGGAAAGGTAATAAATGAAAACTAATCTGTGATTAAAAAGAGAATCAGACCAGTCACAGATAACATGACATTTTTGCCAAATTCGCTTTAGCAACTACTGCTTGGAGCACAGTTTAACTTTTTTTTTGAGATTTCTGTTGTAATTTATTTATTTGATAGTCTTGTAATGCTGTGACAGGAGAGAAACAGTGGAAGTTCGTGAGGTTCTCTGAAGTCTGTCCTAGCCAGTTCAGCAAATCACTTGCTGTATTGAGTCTTCCCTGCACTGTGCAATTGGCAGTGGTGATTACTGTGGAACTCTGAAAATAGCATAGCAACTGTTTTGTGTAAAACCTTCTGTGAGCTGGCAACTTCTCCATCCTTGGAATAAAACAATGTCCTTAAATTGCCCTGGGGGTTTCCCTCTGTCTATGGCCTTAATTTGATTCCAGGTGTTTTAAGGGTGTTAGTTTTGAAAGGAAGGCTTCTCAGTCTAGTTCTCAATGACCATATCTAGCATGTTATAAAAGGTCATTGCCAAAGTTAGCATGGCTCAGCTGACACAATGTGTAGAAAAGTCCCTGCATTTTGGAGTCCCTTGGATCACTCATGGAAAACAGGCACATTGGAAGGCTGGTATTCCCACCTGTCAGCCACACCACAGACGTTTGCTCATAGGGAAAACACACACTGTTGGTTTTAGTTCTACATATGGTGAGTTTGCCTTCTGCTCACTGGGTGGGCTTAGCCAGTGTTTGTTTGTATGGGCAAAACTTTGGATTTGAAACAGTGGGCAAGGGTTCTGATGTTGTCATTAGGTCACTGAGTTCATGTCTTGTTTTTCTTAAATGTCTAGGGATTGACATCTAGTTACACTGAATTACATTGTTAATGAAAAAGAATGTTTTATGATTGATGCTTAAAAATACTTTTTATATTAAGACAAAGGTGAAACAAATATTATGATGCTCAAGATATCAAGACACTGCTTCCTGAGCTACTGCAGTATTAAGAGGATGTCTCTAAGTGCTGCCTGTAACTGAATATAGCATTGGAAGAACTGCTTCAGAGTTTCCTAGAAACTCAGTATTTGGCATAACCATGGCCCCACAAGAAACCCCATCCCTTCAGCCTATAAGTAATGGCAATAACAGGCAACAGTGTCATGATTCAGCTTTGTAAATGTGGTGGCACATGGCCTAGAAAATGGCTTAGAAACCCCTTGTGCCTTTAGCACAACAGTGCTGCTCCTACCAGAGCTAGGCTGGGGGACCTGCTGTGCATGGCAGCAAGAGGTGTTCACAACTGGGAAATCCATGAGCAGGATTAATGGGGAAATGATTTTCTTTTCTCTTATAGTGTTATCAGTGGCTGTGTAATCTGCCACTGCAGTACAAGCTCTGTTGACAATGGCACACTGTATTAGTCTGTGGTTCAGTTCTTTCTGTTCTGGGTAGGATTGTATAAAGGTTTTACATTCCTCACTGGCGTTCTGTGTTAGAGAAGTTCAGAATAGTTTTTCTGTTTTCCATAATCTCCGTGAGCAAAGAGTTAGCTAACAAATTTTGACTTGTATTTGAGTTCAGCTGCTGCCTCCAATATTTCCTGACAGTGATGCTGAAGATGCAGGATCTTACAGTCAAGGGTTTTCAGCTGCAGGAATGATTATTTTTTTATACTTTTTCATTTGTTTTATTTCCTTTCCTCCTCAACATATCAATGAACACTATATAGAATGGTATTTTACATTAAGAAAAACTACAGTAAAAACCTGCAAAGTAGAATACATTATTTTCTAGTGAAATGTGATTAAATGCAAATTTATAAAAATTAAAAATTTATAAAAAAAACCTTTATTTGATAATATTTTTTGGGCACTTCTAATTTTTGGTGGTGTTTTATGCCTTTCTTATTGGAAGTATTAGCCTGTAATCTCTAACTCATTCTTAAAGATATGGTCATTGAAACTGTCTTAAATGTTCTAAAACTGACATTGGAGAGTTTGTAAAAATAAAAGATAAAGATTTTTATTCCCAGTGCATTCTCTACCAGCTGGCTGATTTATGTGCAATAAATAATTCCATTTTCTTCCTTTGAGCCACGGTCAGAAAAATACCCAAGCCTTCTTTAACAATCTGAGCCAGACTTATTTATGTTGCTCTCTCCCTTGTGGCATGCCAAAGCAGTTGATGTCAAGTGGATGGTCCTTTCCTACTCAAATTGCACATGAATGGTGCAGGGGTCAGGGCTTTTATGTTTCATAGATGTGTTTATAGAAATGTTACCCCGGAGGATATTCCACAGTTCTGTTCAGAAGTAATGATTCATGAAAAGCACTCTAATGCATGAATTCATGGACAAGATCTGAAGGTGAGCTAAGGCACATGTTGCAGTGTACTGCCCATGTTCTGGCAGAGAGAACAGGATAGGAAGATGAAAAAGTATCAGTGAACTTCATGAAAATAAGATGTGCTTCAAAATATAACACTTTAGAAGAATGTTTTGGGAGTCTTTCTTTGGTGTTACAGCTCAAGCAGTGCCTTAGAGAATAGTCTTTCAGAAACGTTCTGTTGGAGTGTGGAGGCTGTACTCAGATGATGAGGAATGTGGAGTGGGATGGTCTATAAAAATAAGTTCTTTATGGATGTTGAAGTGCATTGGTAAACATACAATTTGGACTAAGCTGCAGTAAATCTAAATACTGGGCAAACTGATGTACAATTTTAATGTTGAGAGCACCCTGAAGAATTTGGAGGTGCTGAGCTCTGGCCACTGGGACACCCCTTTGCTAAGAAGAGAAAACATTTTGAAAGTGTGTGCACTCAGTTTGGGTATTTGTTCTGGAATACTTGCAAGTCTTATGGGACTGGAAGTCTGGGGAGACCCAGCAGTTGTGGGGAGAAAGAGCCTGTGGGTGCTGGCTGACAGCAGCTGCACACGAGCCTGCGTGTGCCCAGCTGGTCAAGAAGGCCAGTGGGAGTCTGGCTTGTGTGAGAAATGGTGTGGCCAGCAGGACCAGGGCAGTGATTGTGCAGTGCTGAGGCCACACCTCAAGTCCTGTGTTAAGCTTTGGCCCCTCATGAAAGGAGGTGCTGGAGCCTGTGCAGAGAAGGGCAGAGGAGCTGGGGAAGGGGCTGGAGCACAGGACTTAGGAGGAGCAGCTGAGGGGGCTCAGCCTGGAGAAAAGGGGGCTCAGAGGTAACTTCTCACTCTACAACTCCCTGCCAGGAGGCTGTGGTGGGACAGGGTCCGTCTCTTCTCCCAAGTAACAAGTGCTAGGAGAAGAGGAAATGGCCACAAGTTGCACCAAAGAAAGTTTAGATTGGATATTAAGAAAAGTTCTTTCCCTGAAAAGTGTGTCAGGCATTGGAACAGGCTGCCAAGGGACACGGTGGAGTCACCTTCCCTGAAGGTATTCAAAAAGCACATGGATGTGGTGTGTTTTAGGGACATGGTTTAGTGGTGCACTTGGCAGTGGTAGCTTGACAGCTGGACTTGATGATTTTGGAGGTCTTTTCCTATTTTAATGGTTCCATGATTCCTGCCTTGCTGAAGCCTCCTCAGATAGCACTGGTACTTTTTCTATTGTATTATGAGCAGGTTCTAAAACAAGCAGTGGCAGGAGTTGCCACCAGGGTTAATAGAAGAGTGACATTTCTGTTAACTTTGCTTTGATCCTACAGAAGGAAGAAAACAAAGATGACACATGTTGAGTAAAATTGCATCAGATTGAATTCAGTACTTTTGCCCATTCTTGGTGTTTATGCTGAGCTTGCCTGTCTGTCTCTAAAGCAGAGGGAATCTCTTTGCTTATTCTTAAATATATTTTATTTTAAAGAACAATATAAATTCACTTGTAGAACTCAAACCATTATTGTTTCTTTTAAATGTAGGTTACAACGTTAGTGAACTGTCCACAGAATCCTTCTAGTAAGAAAAAGGGCCGTTCCAAGAGAGCTCGTGTCTTGCTTGCTTCTGTGGAAGAAGCCACTTGGAATCTGTTGGACAAGGGGGAAAAAATTGCCAAGGAAGCAGTTGTGTTTAAAGAGGAACTTCACGCAGCTCTCGCTGATGTGCGGAAAGAGAGTAAGTACATGGCAAACAATTCAGGCAGCACGAGGAATTGGTTTAACCATTCCTGGTGTCAGTGAAGCTGCCATACCTTTGGGGAGTGTGTTGTGATGTGCAAATATCTGAACGTGGAGCTGTCTAATCCTGTAGTCTGGGATACCACCTATAAGGAGATGAAGTGTGCAAGCTGGGCCCCATTGGGGAAAAATACACATATCAGTGGAAGTTTTGTTGTTTGGAATGTGGTTTTTTTTCTTTTTATGAGGACAGGATGCCTCTTGATCATTTTTGTGGCTGTTAAGCACAACTTAAGGTTAATGTATATTTTACCTTCTTGAAAAGAACTGTTTGCCAGAATCTTGGATTAAGACCTTTCAGTTAAAAATTTAAAACCTAAAATCTTGCCTCTTTAGTGCATTAGTACGGATTTCATTTGGGAAGGTACAATAGTCCTATGTGGAGGTATGTTTTGAGAGTAGGAGGAAGATGGATCCTTTGCCCAACTGTAAAAGTCATCTCCTCCTGATAGAACAGCTCCTCTCAGGTGAGTTGTGTCATGTTCTCTGTCTTCCTGACTAAATATCTCCATTTTGAACCTGATTCCCAGGACTGGGCTAGTTTTTGTGATCTGCAGAGAATGTTGTAGCCATTTTCTTTCAGGCTCTCTGTTGTTTTCTCGTGTTTTACTTTTCCCCATGGAAACTGGGAATATTTGGGTGAGCAGGAAGGCCATGAGTCACATGACCAACACCCTAAATGTATTCCTGCAGAAATCACAAGTTAAAGTTCATGTATGTTTTAATATCATCCTGCCCTTGCTAAAGATGGAACTTAATCAGGTTTTTCTTTAAATTTGAATTGATTTTATTTGAACATCATGCAGCTGGGGTGGTTTCTGAGTCTCTGCTGTTGTTCAGGATAGTGATTACTTGCTTTTGGCTTCCTCTGAATCCAGAGATGGCTGTGGTTTAGAGTTTGATCTATGCATAAGGTGTCTGAGATACCTTGAGGTCCTTTGTGATTAAAAGCATTATGACCAGCAAGTATCACTGTTATGTGTCACACTGAGCAGCTGAGGCTCTTGAAAAATCATTCATTTTGGAGTACTCTTAAAATGTTAGCCCATCCATTACAGTCTGATAACACAAGGTAAGAATAAAATATATAGTTTTATATTGATTTTTATACATAGAGAAATTGAAAATGTGAAATATTTTTATATTACTTATTGATTCTCAGCCAAGACCAGAGGTAACTACGAAAATAAATAATACATAAAGTAGATTATATATACCTCATACATTCTAAAAGAAGGTTAAGTCCATGTTATCACCTATCATTATGCAATGATGAAGTGAGTGGTTGCAGCCCATCTGCCTTCAAGGATTTGCCAAAATGCACAGGTTAGTTTTAAGAAGTTGTTGAAACAATTGTAAAAAAGGCAGCAGTTGCTTAATTTTGCAGATATTTTTAACCTTTGAAGCTGTGTGCTGTTTTTAATTTGTGGTGTGCTACATCACATGTAACTTTATTGCCTGTTATTCATGCCACATTCTGCTGCTGTTAAATGTCTCCTGTTATTTACTTCAGGCTCTTTGGAGGGATGTGGGTCAGCTGTGGTTGCATGCAGTCACCTGCCATGCATGTCATAGCATACAGTATTTCATTTTCTGTGGGCATTATTTCCTGGGGTGACTGGCACGTACTTTTAGTAATACAGTCTTAAATTAATTAGGAAGCTTTGCACATGGCTGCAGCTTGTATTTCCTGGATAATGGAATTTTGAAGAAATGCTTCAGATAATTTCACTCACATCAACCAAACTCAGATTTACACACTTTTTAAGTACTTTTTGAGTACTTTTTAAGGCCTAGCCACATCTTGATGCATCTTCTGGAAGTCTGCTAAATGGGTCTGCAGGTACATGTGTGGGTGGTGGGCTGTATGCATCTTCCAGAAATCCACTGGCCCAGTAACTGAAGAACTGCCATGGTTTCCTGATCTGATTTAGTTAAGCTTTGTTAGAGGCTACTTATGTCCACAGTTTTATTCTAAAACAGTGTAATAAATCCCAAAGTAAGTGTATTGAAAAACTCTCACTGAGAGATTTCATGTGAATGCAGGATTTCAAGTTTGTCTTCTAATTCAATGTATTGGGGAGTAGCTGACCCCTGTGCAAAGGGTGTAAGCAGCATTGTTCAACCTGAATGCTTTTGACACTAAATATCAGCCTTGAATTCATGTCCTGATTCTGAGATTTAATCAAATTTAAGACAAAACTGATGCTGTTCATGTGGTGAAATGTTGCTGTAGTAATCTGAATTGATGTCTAGCGTTATTCTAAGGATGATGAGTTTTTGCATTTATGTCAAGGTGTGATGGCTTACAGTTCTCAAAGAGTTGCATGGGCATAACTGAAATGTTTGGTATTTACTGCCATTGCTGACTGACTATATATAGTCAGAAACACAACAGTTGTTGTCTGCCTTGTTTCTATCTATTGCAGTGTCAGTGTTTCTCATGTTTAGTAGTTATCATGCTCAAGTGTGTTCCCAGATAAGCTTGTCATTGCACAGAGCAGTGAATTGAAAGCAAGTTACTTGCTGGAGTTACATGTTGAGCCTTAAGTTGCTCTTCAGAAGGAAATTTTAACAAATACTTTTGATGTTTTGAATAGCCATATTTAATGTCCTTTGATATTTGACAGGGGAGGCAAGAGTCTGATGGCAGGGAAAACACTACCATTTGCTGGCAAGAAATGGAGCTTACTTGCAAGGGCATTTACTAAAGGAAGGGTATAGGGATCTTTTGTATTATACTGTGTTCTTATTTGTCCCTCACCTCAGCTTAAGAGTAAGCTTAACTTTCTCATCCTCCTTGAAGACTTACATGTGTGTATTCTGCATCTAAGGGACTTCTGTTCTGGGAGGCAGAACTTAAATGGCTTAAAATAATCTGTGCTGTACAGTCCTTTCAAACTAAGAACAGATCTCCTGCAGAACAGCTTTTGACATCAGCATCACTGGATCAGGTGCCCCTGAGTGGGAAAGGGAGAATGAAGAGGTGGGTGTAAGGCATGATGGGGACGTGTGGTGGCTCTGATTACATGTTAGAAAGAACTGGATGAGATGTGGAAGTGGAACTTCCTGATATGCAGTGGTGAAATAGTTGCAATGCAACAGAATCCAGTGGTATCTGAGTGGAATAAGAGACTGTGTGGCAGGAGAGAAATGTCCTGTAACAGCTCCAGAAAGCTATTGTGAGAATCTGAGTTATCATGGGTTGAATATTAGGAACATGCAGGAGGTATCGATCTGCTGTGCCCTGACACTGATAGTGTCACTTCAGCTGGCTGGCTGAAGCAGAATCCTTTCATTTGCTGAAGCAGATGGAGCTGGTATTTGTAGGAACAGAACAGGTGATTGCACTGCAACTTGTATTGTTTAATCTTGTGTTTTTAGAAAGGGCAGGTTGGTCTGTGCTGTGATATGACCTTGACTCCCAGCCTTCTCTGGTACTTATTCTGCTTAATGTGTTAGCTCATGGCTGCAGAATTTGAGGCTGCACGTGCTAGTGTAAGAGCTGATGAGTGCTTTGTTACTGGTGACATCCCACGTGGAATACTGTATTAATGCTGTATTCAGCTCTGGGGCCCTCAGTGTAAGGACATGGACCCGTTGGAGCCAATCCAGAGAAGGCCACGGACATGATCAGTGGAATTGAGCACCTCTCCTTTAAAGACATGTTGAGAGTGCTGGGCTTGTTCAGCCTGCAGAGAAGGCTGTGGGGAGACATTACCAGAGCCCCTCAGAGCCCAAGGGGGACCTACAAGAGATCTGGAAGGGACTTTGTACAAGTGGGAAAGGCTTTAAACTGACTGAGGGTGTTTTAGATTAGATACTAGGAAGAAATTCTTCACTATGAAAATGCTGAGGTGTTGGCACAAGGTTCCCAGAGCAGCTGTGGCTGCCCCATCCCTGGAAGTGTCTAAGGCCAGGTTGGATGGGGCTTGGAGCCACCTGGGATAGTGGAAAGTGTCCCTGCCCCTGGCATGGGGATTGGAACTGGATAATCTTTGAGGTCCCTTCCAACCAAAAGCATTTTAGGATTCTGTATTATAAACCATTGTGTGCTTTTTCTTGTTTGTTTGTATTTCTGTTCTCTCAAGTTTGAGACTGAAATGTTGGAAATGCTTTCTACTTTGCTATGTCTGTCCCCCCACTTAGTAAATGAGCTCCTATTCCCAGCTGTGTTTCTCTGGAGCTGTAAAGCCATCAGCCTCTAATAGTGCAGCTCAGAAGTGGGTGACAGGACTTTCTTGGCAACAGCACCTCCTTGTGGGAGGACACAAGAATGGCATAAAATTCACTGCATTCCATGTGTGTTTCACACTGCTGCAGTTAAAAAATGAGAGGAGAAAGCCAGTTGTAAATACAAATAGAAGAGAGAAAAGTGTGATGCTTGGACGGGATTGCAAAAGGAGGAAGAAAATGAAAGAAAAGAAGAAGAAAGCATAATTTTGTTGATCTTTCCCGAACCAATGCGCAGCGCTTGGCTGCTGTCAGTGTGATGCCGAGCACTGGCTCTAGGGGGCGCTCACTGCCTGCAGTTGGTGGTGTTGCTGCAGCCTCTGTACAGACACAGCCTGGCACGAGCTGTCAGCTGATTGCCACTTGTTTGTAAAGAAATTTTCATCTAAGTTTGTGGATATTTTTGGTGCTGGATAGAGTGTGGGAATCCTCTAACTTTAAAAACTATAAGTGGCTGAAGAATGTTTTTACATTTCCCTATGCCTGAGCAGATTTCTGTAGGCACCTGTAAGTAAGCAACAGTCATTTGACACAGAAGTAGCTGTCAGTAGCTGATCAGCTGATGGTAGAGCAACATTTACTTTGAGAGTCATCTATTTGGGTGTGTTGAACAGAGTCTTGGGAATATCTGCCTGACAGTAATTGTGTAGTTATGATAGATCCCAGCTTTGGTTCTTTGAATTGCTTTTTGTTTGATTGTCTAAAATAATTGAAATACTATGAATACTGCTGTCTGTCTGAATTCCTATTTGTGCCACTGAAAGGACATCTTTTGTGTTTCATTGTTTGTGACAAATGTAATTATGGAAGAATATCCACTTGATGGGAATTAAAATAAAAATAGATTAAATTGCATCAGACTGTCATGTTGTCTACTGCAATTTAAGAAAGTTTTAACATCATGTTGTTGTTGGAGCTGTCATTTTCTGCTGTTGATACTTGTAGCTCCTATCTGTCTAGCCTGCATCTCATGGCTCTATTTTAGGGTTATGATTTTATGTGTTCATCTGGCCATCCCAGCTTATGTCACCCTCATTTCTAAGGGCTTGGTCATACTCAGACCCTTCTGACTTGTGTTTGCTCACAGAATTGCAGAATATTGAGGGGTGGAAGGGACCTCTGAGGGTTGTCTGGGCCAATGCCCCCGTTCAGGCAGGGCCAGCAGTCTGCCCAAGACCATGTCCAGTCAGGTTTTTAACTTCTCCCAGGATGGAGACTCCACAGCCTTCCTGGCTGGCCTGTGCCACTGCTGAGTCACTCTCACAGCGAAAAAACATTTTCTGATGCTTACTGGAATCTCCTGTGTGTCACTTTGTGCCCATTGCTTCTCCCCCTGTTGCTGGGCACCACTGAGAACAGTCTGGCTCCATCTCCTTTTCACCTCCCTTCACGTATTTATGGTGTTTGTCACTGCTGTCCATATTGTTGAATTTCATTTACCAAACTTCACATTGGAGAGCAGGATATTGTTGTCTACTGGCAGATACTAGCTCCATGGCACAGATTTCACTTTATGACAGTCAGATGTTTGAGTGTATGAGGTTTTCATTCCATTAACTTATATTTGTAATGAGAAGAGCAATATTTGATTCTCTTCTGTGACCAGGGATTATTTAATAGCAAGGACACCAAAGTACACAGTAATATAACAAGTAGTGACTGTCAAGGTTTAACAAAGCCCCTGGCTTTGTTGTGTACAGTTAAGAGTAATAGTGTGAAGGCCAAGGGAATTATTTCAGAATTCAATGATGCCGTAGAACAGAAAGGGAACATCGTGGAAGATGCGGAACATTAACCTGCACCATCTGTAATAATTGACCTTCACTTCAAGGCACTAGGGCAAGAAAGAGATACCAGATTTATTGGCAATACCTGTGACTTGCCAAATAACAGACAGAACTTCAATGACTTCCTTTCCTGTGGGTGTTGTGGTCCTGCCTAAGGGAATTTGTGTTCCTTTTGCAGGTCAGGCCTTGCAGGTGTCAGCAGAGGCGTTCACCAGCGATCCCTGCTCCCTGCCCAGGAGGCAGGCTGTTGTCCCTGCAGCTCGCTCCCTGCTGGCCGCTGTCACCAGGCTCCTCATCCTGGCTGACATGGAGGACGTGGCCTATCTGCTGCAGCACCTGACTGTGGTAAGGCTCTGCTCCCCTCAGGCTCCTCTTAGCCACAGCTGTGTCTGCTCAGGGCCCCTCCAGCATGGAAAACTCCTCCTGCACTTGAGCCTTGCAAGGTCTCATGCAAATAACACCTGGGCAAGTGTAGATTCTACATGAGATTTGTAAATCGATCAAAAAAACTCATCTACCTGCAGCTCAGCATACTTGATCTGTTTTTGGTTCCTTTTTTCCCACTAATACTTTCAGTAATTTATGAGAGACTGATAAAAGCACAAATTTCTGTTGACTTCCTAATATTTCAGGGCAGAGGTGAATAATCAGTGCCACGTCTCATAATGCCTCATGTCACAAGAGAGCACAGTGGCTTAGAGGACCATGTTGAAGCATGTTCAATTTGGTGAGGATGAGAGAATGAAAATTTGGCTCCAAATCAGAGTAGGAGAAGTATTTAAAAAGTATTCAAGTGGGTTTCAATACTGGGATTGAAAAGTCTGCCACTGACAGCTGTTAGAGATGCACCACAGGGTAAATTAACACTGACTTGCAGAAGCTTCTGTGTTTTTCTATATGTTTAAATTTGTCAGCTGTAATAGGAATGACCTATGTCTATGTACTTTTGTTTGTGGAAAATTTTCTTAAATGATGATATTTTTCATGGTAATCTCTTACATTATTAATACTTATTTTCATAATCTTAGATGCCCTCTTCTGAGATGTATTGAGTATGTTTTACATGAGAGAAGTAAAATTAGGTGATTTTCCTTACGGGAGTTTCAGTATTTCTAAACAGGTGTCTAATTCGCTTCATGCTTTCCATCTGAAAACGAAAACAAAATATAACTGAATGGTAAAAGAATGCAGAGTATCATTCAGGAAAAACTCCAGCACTGCAAAGAGTGCCATTAAATTGTCACCTTCTTCCATACTTTCTCTTATTAGGAGAGAGAACTGAATTTGTAAATGAACCCTTAGAATAAATTAGTGTGGTATAGCACTCTCAGTAATCCCTGTGCAGAAAGACTCACGCTAGTTCTCAGAGGAGAGGGTTACATTGTGCATATTTATTTAGTCTCTGCTCTGGCTATTGAACTTGCCAGCAGTGGTATTAGCTGTAATGGTGTCTTTTTATGTTGACATCTAATTAGGAAATTGACTTAATGTAATTTTAACATATGCTATTGAACATCCCTCAGTTTCTAACAACTTTTGGTCACAGCTAACTGAGCCAGATTTAAATACGGTTAAATATTTGAATGAATTGCAACTTGGCTCTATTCTAAATGTTTAACTGAAATCATTATACTTTAAAACTCTCTTAAGAATTCAATTTTTCTTTGCCATGGACTTGCTCCCACAAAAAAACATTGAATTCACACATTGCCAAGGCAGACCTTGTCTTTGCTGTATCAGCTGTAATATTCTTGAGTTTTGCAAGTTCATATGGCTTGAAAATCAACTCCTTAGAAGTCATTAGCTGTTTTTCTTTGCACTTGTTCTAAAACCTTAATACTTCTACCATATTATCCTCTTCTTCAGACAAGGATGTTACAGCTATTATCATTTAAGAGATGGGAAATTTCATTGCTTTTTATTTCCATGTCTCTGAGTGCTGTCATTTTCATGGGGTAGAATGAAGACGTTACAAAGGACTAAGCCAAAATTAATTTGAAAAATTAAAAAAAAAGTAATAGTAGAATAAAAGACATAAAAATTCTAATCAAGGAACCTTTCTTTATTTGCATGTATAAAATGTAAGAATTTGATTCAGCATCATCAAAGAACTCTCTACAGTATTAGTGAGATCTTGCTCAATAGGAAAGTATTTAATGGGGAATTAGCTATTTAAGTATCTAATATTTTCCAAACCCATTTATCAAAGAGTGCTGAAAGTTTTTAGTCTTGGTCACTCACTAAAATTAGTTAATTCCCACACTGACATTTAAAACCATACCTTTTCCTACTGACAGAATACACTCTGGATCATTAAACTTTAATTTCCTCACTAACTTGGGCATAAAAATAGAAAGAAAACAAAGACAATGTGCCTGGTTGTCATAGAAAGCCTCATCTACTGTTACCTGTCACATCTGCCTAATGATGTATATCTAAAAAAAAGGATGAACCTCAGCTATCTCCTTCCAGTGTAGGTTGTCTCTAACAATATTGTTTTCTGTACATTTTGCTTAGACTTAGGAGTGGTTTTGAATTCTATGCAATGAAGTCTTCATATCAAACAGTGTGTAATGTTGAAAATACTGGATATTTTTTATCACAAAAATACTGAAATGTGACATTTCAAAACTAGAAGTATCAGGTAAGTGAGTTTGAAATGAATTGATAATCCTGGCAGGGATTTTTAACCAAATGTTTAAAACCCTAGCTTTGTGAACAGAGTATTAGCTTTTTTTAGAAGTTCTGCTAATAAAGTGGAGAGAATTTTGGTTGTTTAATGAATTCTATCAGATCTTCAAGCAAAGAGCAAATAAATGTGTGTGTAAACAGTTCACACTAGATGCCTGTGCAAACTCTGAGTGACTGATCACATTCTGGCACAGAACACTTCTGGCCACTTGTGGAATTCACTGTCCTATTAGACTGAAGGTGCAGTGCAGACAGGAAGATCCTTTTACAGTTGACAGAAAAAATAAAGTACATCACACAAAAAGAAAGGTTTTCCTTCTTTAAACAACTTTTTTTTTCTTTTTTTAAACAGGTAAGAGTTTAAATAAATAGCTGTCTGTGTCTGAGTTTCCATGCTTAAGTGAAGTCTCTAAAGAAACAACTGAGTTGTGAGAAATATGGTCAGACAAAGGAATGTCTTGTGTATTGCAGTCTGATTCAGAGCTGCGTTAGCAGCTCATCCATTATGGTTAGTATGGTTAGTAATGCTCGATATTATGTAATTAAGTGAATTAGCAGACTAATGGAATTGCTTAAATTCATTGATCAGAAAAGAACAGCAGGAAAGTAACAAGTTTGGAGAATTTCATTCAAAGACCATTGGCAGACTCTTTCTCTAATCTGTTTCAGATCATGCTGAGCCAACATGTTTTATTTGCCTTTTCCCCTTTATGTCATGCTTGTAGATTTACTGTGTAAGTCTTCTTATTTTTCATGAATGCCTCAGACAGCGTGGTCTTTACAAAATGCTTGCTTAGAGTTACTTAAAACTCCTGCCAGGGAAAAAAAAGAGAATGGCTGGAGATAAGCAACTTGTGAAGTTGGGCCCTGTGAGTGTAGGGCTGTCTGTTCCTCCCTTTCCTGCAGAGTATTCATCAGCATTAATAATGTTCTGAGCAGGAACTTGGTGGGGTCACATGGAATGAAAGAGGAAAGTCATCTTGGGCTGCCCTGTGCTTCAGGTTTAGGGGCTTGGTTCAACTCCCAGAATTGTGCTTTGGATCCGTTATCCAGATCCCTGTGTGGAGCCTTCCTCCCCTCCAGCAGATCACTTTGACACATGGACTTGTGTGAGTCTTAGATGGTGTAGCTGGTCACTAAACATTTCATTCTGGATTGGGGGAAATGCATTCTGCTCCCCATCCCTTTGCTCAGCTTCAGGGGGTTGGGTACCTGGAAAACAGCTGGTCCTGCTCCTGAAGTCTGAGACAGAGAAGTACCTCAGACTTTTCCTCTTTGTTTGTCGTTGTGTTTCCCCCTGCATCCAGTAAAGGGTGGAGATTGTCCTTAGCCCTCCACTTGTTCCTAATATGTTTATAGAAGCCTTATATTTACAGCAGTGGCCAGATTAAATTCTAACTTCTTGCCACCTTCCTTTGTTGGGCGTGGGTCACTCCTATGGCAGGGGAACTTCTGGAGCATAAGGAGTATTAAGAAGGTGACAGGAGTCTTTGAGAGAACATGGTTCATATTCCTATTTATTTTCTCATCAAACAGAGATTCCTGCTACCAATCAGAGATCTGTCTGTGGTACGTGGGATGCAGTTGTTTGGAATCAGGGCTACAGTGTTTGTCATCACACTCTGCAAATTCTGTCACTCTGTGATGTACAGTAAATAACAGGACAAGCAGCTTCCAAAGAACTGCTTTTAGGAGTTGGTTTTTTCAAAGTGAGCATCCTTTTGAGTGCAGCAGGAATCTGGATCCACTTCTGTGCTTGGTATAGGAGCCTCTTGAGTGCTCCTTTGTAACTTATAAAAATAAGTAATTGTTAAGCTGTGGGATGATAAATTCCTACTGGAAAGTTAAGTTGTAAACACAAAGCTTGGGGAGATCTGTGATGTACGGGTGGCTTGTAGCAGAGGTTAATACAATGCTTGAAGTCATCAGAAGTACAGCTGAGTGTGAGAAATCCATATTGTGTCTGGTGATGAAGTTGGAAGGTGGGATGTTAGAAAAGCAGAGGCCTGTTTGAAATAATTGTTTGCACTGTGCAGATGCCTGCATGCTCCAGCCAGTGACAAGGGCTCTCTCTGAACCTGTCAGGGAAAGAACATTGCTAAAGGCTTCCCTTTGGAGTGTCTGGTACTGTGTTTGGCCTGTGCAGCAGCACACACTT
Source organism: Toxostoma redivivum (assembly GCA_013397375.1). Classification (NCBI taxonomy): domain Eukaryota; kingdom Metazoa; phylum Chordata; class Aves; order Passeriformes; family Mimidae; genus Toxostoma; species Toxostoma redivivum. The sequence goes on from VXBI01006186.1 coordinate 27,219, forward strand.
GCACTGAAGTGCTGTGCTTATAGGAGAATAATATGGAAGTGATGTTCTGAAATTTCCTTCTCTAGACTGCTAATATGGGAAGGCAAATTCTAGGCTGGGAAAATCATCTTGGGAAATTATCTTGTCCTGGCACGTTATTTATTGGTAGTGTAGTAACAAAGTTGGTGTAATGTAGAATGGCTTGTCTGATCAACAGTTCAAGCATGCAGAGATCATTCTGATCTAGAGAAATATATTTTATAACTCATTTGTGCTTTGAGAGGCAGAAATGAGGAAATGCATGCAAAACAAACAGTATCTGCTGTATCATCAATGTGTATGTCTTCAGACCTTCTTAAAATGACAGCAAAATCATCTGATATTTTTCTGAATGGAAAAGGCTGTCGAGCTGCTCTCTATAAACCTCTCCAAAGGAGGCACATTGCCCATTTCATTACAGCAAAATAGGAGAAGAGCAGCTTTTTCCTCATAAGTATGTGTGTTCAGTAATTGGAATTTAAAAGAGGTTGTGAATGTTTTTTTTTCCAACCATATCTCTGGGTAATTTAAACAGTACATATAGTATAATTTAGTCTTTTAAAGAAGCAGTACCTTATAAAAAAAAAGAAGGTATTTTTTTCAATGGACAGCTTCCTTATGTCAAAATGGAAGTAAAATTTGTTTCCTGTCCTTAATTCGACTCATACTAATCCATATGAAAATAAAGAGAAATACTTTACCAATGGAAAAAATAGTTCAGTCCTACTATACTGCCTTATGCAGTGGAACATGGTAATATTGATACTCTGAGATACAAATACTCTTGGACTTGTGTAGCTCTAGATGCACAAAAAAGAACCATTTCTCCTAATTCATGAATAACAGAGTTGCTTTTTGCAGCACTGGCCCTAAATCTGAGCCAGCTGTGTAGAAGGAAACTGCACAAAGGAAGTACAGCAGGCCCTTTGATTCCATCGTGTTTATAAAGCTGGACTCCCAGGCAAGTGCCATTCAAGGTGTGTGGTCTGTCCAGCAGCCTCCTGCACAAACTGGAGAAGCAGGGTCTGCTGCCCCCACCCTGTTCCTGTTTGTATGGGATTGTAAGGTGGTTACAGCAATATGGCTTTGGACTCCGTATTTCATGATGTTGCTTCCCACATTTCTGAGTTACAAGCAGTGAAGCACTTTGCACTGCATGTTTATAATCTCATAATTTTGTGTCCTGGCCTCCTGCTTAGCTGGTAAGCCATTAATTTTCATGGCTTGTGTTGAAGATGAAAAGTATTAAATTTTGGCTTAAGCAGTATCAAAATTGTAGTACGATTAGTTAGTTTAATATGATTTCCTTTTGAAATGTGCAGCCACTCTGTCTCAGCCTCTTTTCTTTGATCTCATTGCCTCCTTTTGTTAGGTATGACAGCAGAGCAGAAGTTCCAAGGCTCCTGAAAGTAGGTAGAAGGATAGTGGAGTAAACCTCAAAAATGCTGTCAGGAGCTCATAAAGACAGCAGAGGATTCTCAGCTGTTAATCTGCTTTACTGCAGGAGGAACTTGAGTCAGAGCTCACCCCTCATCTTTGACTTTTACTTACTAATTAGATAAACCATGGTCAGTACCCGAGACGAGGCTGCAGCACTTCACCTTACACTAATCAGGAATATCTTACTTCCAAGGAGGCTGTGTTGTAACACTCTTCTGGCCCATCCAGAGTTCTGATGGTATTTATTGCTTTATGCTACCTGAAATGGGACAGAGTTGCTTCACTTAGTTGAAGCACTCACTGTGTGTTGGTTTCAGTTGGATGAGCACGGAGCCTTCATTCAGCCATGTCTTGTTGGTGCCTGCTCAGGACATTGGGGCTGCTGTGTTACCACCCTGCATTTTAGGGCCAGGGTGCTGGGCTCTGGTTCTGCATTTGGTGGGTTTGGGTTTTCCTGTCAAGGGAATGCTGTGATACCAGTGAATATAAAGTCATGCTCTTCTCTTTAAGGTACAAAGTTGTCTATGCACTGTCTGTGCTGTGAAGTTACCTGTGGTAACTTGACAAACAAAAGCAGCTCTGATAAAATCATAGGCATATGATATCAATCATATCTCTATGATTTTATCATGGAGGAAAAATCAGTCCAGGTAGCTACCTAGTAGTGCCACTGAGAGCAAAAAGTAGTAAAGGAATGCAGCTTCTCAGCTTCTAGAAACTGTTCAAGGCACTTTGAAAACGTGACAGGCAGAAGGCTTCTGTGAATCTCTTATGATTATTGATATTTAGCCATTGGTAAGAGAAAAAAAAAGTCAGGAATTCTATTTTTCACCTCTAGACAGGAGAGATGTGAGAGGTTACTTTACCACTCACCCCAAGATGCTGGTTCACCCTGATAGAAGTATGATGCAGAAAGATCCAGATGTAATTTTAATTTTAACACCTGCTGATAACCTTTGTATGTCTAAGGCACAGTTTTCTGATTTCTTCTGATGGCAGTGGAAAGAACATATCTATGTTTTCTTAGAATTGCTTGGTTTGTTTTTTATTTACTTTTGAGTTGAATTTTTAAAAAGTGTTTCTCCCTTGCATCTAAAGACAGATGTGGATGTTCTGGCAGTTACCCATCAATTTTATTGAAGCATGTTGCCTTTATAGTTATACATTTGGTTTGTATTTGCTCATGCTCTCATGCTGCTCCTTATATCTCTTTCCAGAGAGCCCAATGCATTATTGATGTTTAAGTTGCTGCAGGACATAAGGAACTGGGTGAAATTGCTAGCAGAGCTCCTGCTAATGAAGAACTAAAGCTGTGGGATTAAGTACATCCTTAAAAGGATGATGATGATCCTACAACTCTATTGTAGTCTAACATCTTGATGATTATCTAAAACAAACAAACAAAACACAACAACAACAACAAAAAAGATGCCTCAAGAAAAGGCTGTACCTTATGTTTATTTAGTGAGTTTGGGAATCATTGGAGACCTTACCCCCGTGTTATTCAATCCCACAACAGAGTGCAACAGCTTTGGGCTAAGTTCTGGAGATACATGTCATGGTTTGAAGCAGAAGGTGCATGATGAACTTGCCAGAGACATTGTGAGCAGTTTCTTACACACTTAAAAAAAAAAACCAAAACCAAGGACTATGGAGTGCAGTGCTTTTGGTCACCTTAAACTGAACTCAGGTCTTGTTTGCAAATGTTGTAATTAAATTGCTTCCAGCTAGCCAGGAGTGGGAATTGATGAAAGGAAACACTGCAAATGCAGGCTTTCAGATCAGCTTTGGAGCAGAGATAAAATCTGAAAACAACAAATCATACAAAAATTGGAAGATAATGAAGTCAAACAGAAAAGAATAGAGAATATTGCAGTTTTGTCTTAGCATACGTGTTCTGTCAGCCGTGTCAGTACAGAATTCAGAAACATATGCTTTGGGTGAGAAAATTTTATTTTATTTATTGGTAAACACTTTAAACACAACTAGCAAGTCTCCAGTTAACCTCTAGTAGTGCTGAAATGAGGTAGAGTAAGATAAATTACAGATAGATAAAAACACTGCCTTTACTTGCCTTTTGGTTATAAGAGCAGTGAGACTGAAATGAAGGCAGAATGGCACGTGCTAACTTGCCTGAAGATTCCTGAAGTTGTAGTAAATTGTCAGTGGAAATCCACTGCAGTGCTTATTATCCCCAAGGAGAAGTGCCTGGGGGCTGTTCAGCATCACCTACAGCTTGGGCTTGAGCTCAGTCTCCTGTTCAGGAATGAGGGCATCTGGAGCACTCCACATCCATGATCAGCACTGCCTGTCAGTTAGGTTGTCAGCTTCTTAAAGAGGGACACAAGATGAGTGGAGGTTTGGCTTTGGTTTTTTTTTCTTTTTTCCTTCTACTCCTGTGGTTCATTATTCCAATTATTCAGTGGCTGTAGTTGAAGCAAAGATACAGAGAGATGTGGGCTGCAGGTATTACAGACGTGCTTGGTTTTCCAGAAGTGACTGGAAAGCAGTCCATTGCCTCATTCCCTGGGCACTGGTTCCTCAGGTGAGCTTCACCTGCAGGACCTGGAACTGCAGGAGGCTAAGTCAATATTTTGGAAGGATTTACAAGCATGTAGTTCTTCCTGATTATATCAGTGTAAATACATGTTTATAGACTCACTTCTGGTGGTAATCACAGTGATAACAAAATATGACTGAGCTACCTGCAGCTTTGCAGCAGTCACATGCTCGTGAGAGGAAGCAGAGTACTCACTGCTGGGAAAACAGCAAGTCAGAGGAGAAGGCTCATGATTTCCTGAAGGTAGCAATTGGAAGCTGGACCTCCAGTTCTCCTCTGACACAAATCTTAACCTTTCTGTTACAGTTCCTGCAGCTGGGCTGGCATTGTGCATCTCTGAAAAATACCAGTCCTATTTTTAATAATAGTGTATGCATGAAAGAAGTTCTAAATTGAAAAGTAAGGTCTATAATGAAATATAATTGGAGTTGTCACAGCTTTCATGCAGAATGTGAGCACGTTGCCCAAGGTGATTATCTGGTCTTAAATTACTCTTAAGTAAATTAACTTGATAAGAAGCACCCTGTGATTTCTAAGTTCTGCTGTTATGCTTGATAGAATGAGTTCATGGCCTGTATAAAGTTGCATACACTTTTCTTAGTTGAAAAGAAAGGATTTAAATCTATGTGAATATATTCCAATATATTCCACTTCCTGGAATTGGCATAGAAAAAAACCTCACCTTTAGAAATTGATTGCTTGTGTTTTGTCTGACCCATGAAATTAGAGGACTTCATTTAATTAAGGAGGGCATATGTACAATGCTTTGAATTCTGTGATTGGTTTACTGTAGGAATATGTGGAAGGTTAGAGGTGACAAAGCTCAATAGTCTTAGCATTTAGTAGAAAATAATTGTAATACGGAGTGAGACACAGCAACTGTATGAATGATAATTTTTTGTTGGTTTGGTTTTGTTTTTTTATTTTCCCTCACAGTTTCAAAGAACATTTGAATCTTTAAGAAATGTATCCAGTAAATCTGATCTACAGAAAACCTACCAAAAGTTTCAAAAAGATCTGGAAAATCTTGATTACTTGGCATACAAACGTCAGCAGGTAAGACCATGGAAGCTTGTAAGAAGACAGGATGCTGGGCATCACCAGGGTGGGTGGTGAAATGCTGTGTTTGATGGAGTTGCTGTTCTGTCAGTTGGGTTTTGTGCTCTCTGCAGTGCCAGGTAAGGCAGCACGAGGGGTCTGGGTCTGCTTAGTGCATGTGCTGCTGGGCTGCCTGGGTTTTGGTTTCCCAGCTGAGAGGAGGACAGGCAAAACAAGTAAGTGAGACTTAGCAGACATTAAAAGTTGCATTAACATGTAATTTTCTAAATGGAAGTGTATTGAAGTACTATTTGCAATCTTCTACTTGAAAAATTAACCAAATTCACCTAATTTCTAATGGAATCTAATAATTCCTGTGCGTGCAAACCACTAATTTTTTCTTCTTCAGAAATGAATTTCTGAGGTTAGTATGCATCAAACTTGGAAGTGCATGTGGTCTTTGACTTGTGTTTGCAAGATCAAAGTTAAATTGAATTGTTAACACATGTTTGATGTTGGATATTCTGACACTTCTACATAGCTTATGTGAAAATATCAGCTCTCCTTATGGGTATTCACTAATTTTTTCTCTTGATAATAAAGTAAGACTTTACCTCTTCCAGAGCATGAGGGTAAAAGCTGTAACATTTTGATGTGGGGGTCGTTGTGGTTTTTGTTTTCCTGAATTCTGTCACTTGGTGTCAGTGTTGTCAAACAGTTCATGTGCTTGGGGGAGAGCACTTGCAGCAATTTATGTCGGGAAATTGATGAGATTACCTGTGTCTTAGTTTATTTGCATTGTTTATCTGAGCAGTAGTTACATGGTTATGGTGAGGAGTGTTTTACCTGCTTGGTGATACTGAGGTTTTCATTTCAGTGGAACACTGGAGAATCTGCAGTGAGGGATTTGAAATGGAATGTATGTATGTATTTAGTGTAGAAGATGCTTTGAATTTTGTCCTGCTTTAAAATTAAAATAATCTTTTTGTGGAAAGATTGAGAATTGGTTGGATTACTGTGCAAAAATCACTGACCTGGTTTGGGACCGAAGCTGTTGTGAGTTTGGGACATGTTTTTGAAGTATGCACGTTTAATTAACAATTGATATGCACTTGTGTTAGGTTAGGGGTATATTCATAGTCCCTCTGGTAAAATGCTGAGTAACTGCATCTGTTGGAGACAAATGTTTGTATATGATCTGAGTGTGAATCCATTGGTGGTAAATAAGTGGTTTATATACTGAAAGCAATGAATGTTGCTCTTGAAGGAAATACAGCTATCTACTTCTGTACCTTTTCTTCAGACAGAAGCAATGAAGTGCAATATAGCAATGTACTTCTTCAGTGGGAAAGTTTACAGGACAGATGGGAAATCAAAGCTGTGCTTTTTAAAGGATGTTCGAAATGTCCCACATTGACTCTCATTAATAAATATAGATCAAACTTCTATCAGTGGTAGCAGTATACAAGTGGCAAACTTGTTTGGGGTCATGGTTGGGCTGCATCTACTGGAGAAATTGCTTTGGGTTGAGAATATCTGTTTATAGCCAGGCTGCCATTTGGAAATGTGCCAGGAGTTATCTGTGTCTGAGAAATGTAGATTTTCTTTCTTGTCCGGGAGATAGTCTGACAATGCCTTTGAATTAAAACAAGCTTTTAATTTCCTTGATATTGTCACACCTCTGAAATTTGACAAAAAAGAATAGCTACATGCCACAATGAGTACTAAAACTTCTTCTCTTGCTGTGACTTCATGCAGTGTTTTCAATGAAAGCTAAGTAAAGCTTAGATTGGTTTGTTTCAACTTAAATATTAGCAGCTTTGCAATATGAATGTTTTCAGGGGAAATGAGAGGACAAAATGGTAAAGCACTTGGGGATAAGATGGGGCTCAGTGATAGATGCCAGCTCTGCTCTTGGGATGCTGTAGTAGGTGTACACTTCCTTTTCTCTTATGTGGGTCTGTTGCTATCGAAGGGAAGTTGTCCATGTATTCATTCAGCTGGAATGGCACTGGTTTAAGGTTGTTTATTAGAATTATCTTACTGTAAGGTCATTTAAGGAGTGTTGGGCAATAGCTGCAATAAAAATGGACTTAAAATGAAGTTCAGTGGTATTTAGCACCTGTCAAACTGAAAAATTGCCACCGTTGCTGCTATTCCTAGTGCTACCAGTGCCTTTAGGATGCCTGTAGCAGTGCTGGCTGTAATCCAAAGACACTCAGTTTTTTACTAGAAGCCTCCATTAATGTGGTCATCTCATAGCTGACAGCAGGACTTTAGTATGTGCACACACGAAAGTATTCTGATTTAGGGTTTGCTTATTTGATGTTGATTGTATGCCCTCAAGGAAATTGTGTGTTAAAGGATTGAATCTATGGGAAATCATTTTGGTTAATCCATTTAAAAAATCTTTTTAGGATTTCTTTCTGATGTTTGTTATATTTAGAAGTGTTTTAAAAATTGTGTTGGAAGCTGAAGAAGTTAAGGGCTGTATCAAAGATATTTACGAGGCACACAGTAATTTACTTTGCTGATGGGAAGCAGTGCTTCCAGAAGATGGGGCAGAGCCATTCCCTGTTCTGTTTCACACGGTCCCTTGTTATCAGTACTGCAGCTGACTTCATGATCCTACAGGTCAAACTTGCATTTTGAAAGTTCTAATGTTGAATGAAGACTTGCTTCTTCAGTCAAATGGTACTTCTTGTTAAAATGAATTAAATGCACTTTTATTCTTCACCTTTGATTGTTCACTTTGGTGGGAGAGAATCAGAAGAGTGAAAGTGAGAACGTGTGGATTGATAAAGTAATTTTAACAAATGAAGCAAAAGCAGTGCACACAAGGAGAGCAGAACAAGGAATTGATTCCCCGTGTCCCATGGTGTGTCCCATGGCTGGGCAGGTGTTCATCCATCCCCAGGACAGCAGGGCCCCATCCTGCGTGATGGTGACTTGGGAAGACAAACTCCATCACCCTGAATAATGTTCTTCCTTCTGCTGCCCAGCTCTGTGCTGGGCCTGGCTCCCATGCTCTGGGACATCCCCTGGGTCCCTTGGGCTCAGCTGTCCTGGCTGTGTCCCCTCCCAGCCCCTCGCTGAGGGCTCGGCCGAGGGCCAGAGGAGGCCTTGGCTCTGTGTGAGCTCTGCTGAGCCATGGCCAAAACATCCCTGTGCTACCAGCACTGCTTCCAGCACAGATCCAGAGCACAGCCTGGACTGGTGTGAAGAAAATTAACTATACCTCACCTCAGCCCAAACCAGCACAGTACGAGATTTGTTCTCTGAAGTGCTCAACTCCAGCAGCTGGAGACAAGTTTTTGAAAGAGATTATCACTTACCAACTGGCAGGTTCCTTTTGTGGCAAACCCTCTAAAAGTATGCTGAAAATTGAAGGGAGTTCAAGGTGAATTGTTTGTTGTCAAGAAAACAAGCATGATGATAGAAAGCTGCATGACTGAACTCCTTAAGTTACCTGGAAAAGGTTATGGCTTAGAAATGTCAGGAATAGAGGAACTTAACTAAGTCTTTATCTAGTACACAGAAATATGAGAAGAGCCAATGGATGGAAGTCAGACAAGTTCAAACCAGAAAACAAATGAATATTTTTGACAATTAACTACTGAAAGGGCTTAGTTGAGAGGTACAGTGCATTAATCACTGCTTGTAGCTTTTCTGTCCATTAGCCATGCCTTTTGAAAAGTTGTGAAATAACGGAGATGCAAATTAAAGGGCAGGAATTATGGATCTTTTTATGGCTTGTGCTATTGAATGAATTTGAATGAGAATTCACTTTTTTTTCCTCCAGACTTAAGAATGACAGTACATTTGGTTGGTTGTTGTAGGGTAAAGGCAGATTTATGTCTTTTGACTTGCCATCCGGATTAATAAATGGGTGAATTTGTTCACTTCTGTGTTTACCACTCTACCACTGTCTAATCTTTTAGATTTTAGGGTTAGATGTGTTGAGATCTTGTTTATGAATTTTCAAAGAAGCCTTGTACTTTACTCCAAAGTAATTTTAAGGACATACAGGCATTTGATTCCCATTAGATTTCTGAAAATGCCTTCTTTTGTTTTCTCCTTCAATATGCAGTCACACAGTATTGATTATAAAATGACACTATAGGTTATATTTCCAGTATTCTAGCTGCTTATCTCCCCTTGACATAGGAACAACATCTATCATGTTGTAGTGTAATTAAAATAGTTGATTTATGCATTCATTTTTTAAAAAAGCAAGCAACAAATTAGTCTTGGTAGCTAAGAGAGTGAAAAATTGTGGCAATTCTGTTCTCAGCCACCTGACCTGTTGTAGTAATTCCATGATAATAGCTCTGTCATTTGGTCCTTGCTTCTGTCTGTCCTGTGTATCTCTGTGGCTTGCTTAGTGGCTGAAGAGGTTTTCCTTTTCCCTGCTCACCTCAAAGTGCTCATATTCCCTGTCCTTAGGATTTTTTACATGTATTCAGAGTGGCAGGGGGAAGGCTTTCATATCCCCCATCAACATTGCCCCAGCCTGTGCTATAGTTTTACCAGCTCCCTTCTTCAGTTGGATTTGTGTCTGTCAGTTGCAGGCTCAAATGATTTCAATTTGTATCTCCATGTGTGCAATTTTTCTGTCTTTGCATGGATGCTAAACCTCTGAGGAAAAGCCATGCCTCCCCTCATCTTTGCAAGGCTCAGGCTATTGCTGTTTCTGTGAAACTGAATAATGAAACTGTTTTGGCTGTGCCCAAGATGTCTTCAGTTTGGATAAAAGATTCCAGTCTAGTCTTGTCTCTGATAAATGTAGCTGAAATGTCTTGGGAGCCAAGGATGGATGATGCTTTATGTTCAACCAAGACATCCCCAGGTAATTTAACAACAAACAGACAATACAAAATTGAGCGTTACAGTGGCAAGGAAATGAGATCTTCAGCTAGAAATTAAATTACAGAGACAACTAAGTAATGTTAAAAGGGCATGACTTTTAAAGCTGTAGAGAGGTTTAAGTGCATTCCATGGGGGACTTGGAAACACCAGAGATTTTGTACACGAACATTTGCTATGGTGCCATGTATGTCTCCTGTATGAAATTTGGTGTGTTGGGTGGTTTATCTCAGTGGTAAGTAGGACTAAGATTAGAACTATATTCTTTCAATAGACTGGAAACCAGTTTTTTTTCCCTCCTAATGAAATAGAATGATACTTCAGGTAATCTGTTAATAGTGATGTGGGATAAAACCAGAATCTGGGGATTGTAAATGGGGTCAGAGTCCAAGGAGAATGGTTCTTAATGAAGCAGTGATAACTGATTTTATGAAAATTGCAGTATTCTGTTAGGCAGTAGTGTCTCAAGGGAAAAAACAAAACTGCAGTTTTATACAGCAGGCAGTGAGGTGAATCTTTTTACTTTCCTGTGAAATTTCCTTGCCTATTTGGTTGTTTCAAATCATACATTGTGCACCTGACTGTTCCTGCCTACATGTGATGACTTGTGCTCATCCTTAATGTATCCTAACTGAGAGCAGCACACCTATTTATGAACATGACTGTGATTTCAAATCCTGCCCAACAGTGCACTAATGGTTTTTTCTCCTCCCTCCCCCTTAGGAAATCCCTTTCTCTTTTCTTGTCCAAGTTATGCTCCATAGTGAGGCAACCAAAACAAACCCTTGCAGAAAATGGTTTAATGCATTTCTGTAGTTGAAGAGAATCATTGGTAACTGTTCTGAAGAGATCTCCATTGATTCCAGAGAAATTTAATAATTTTTTTCCCGTTTATTTATGTAAAAGTCCTGTGACACTGTCAGAATCTAGTCATGAGGTATTTTCTACTGATCCTATGACTACCAACCCAGACTAATTTGGCAAGACTTGATCTGGACAAACCCGTGGTGGCTATTACCCATTCCTGGATTTACTTCTACATGAATAAAGTAGTGCCTTTCATTATTTGCTGTAATCGTTTTTCCTCAGCAATCTAAGTGTAGCTGACTGAACTAATTGCTTGCTTTCTGTCTTTGAGAAAGGACTAGTCAGGTTTGCTTCCTTCCAGTCTGCTGCTGTCACAGAGATCTCCATTCTCTCACTCTGGATCATTGGTAGCAAGGAGTGTTCAGTACCTTTGTCATCAGCCCCTGGGTTCTCTGTCATCACTGGATGGCTTCATTCAGCCCACTCCACATGAAACACTTTGCTGTTTATTTGGCAGGTTTTTGTCATGCCTCTCCAGCAGAGCCAGCATTCAACTGCAGTGGCTTTCAGAATTTCACATAGCTCTTCCTCCTTCATTACAATCAAATCTTATCATGTTATAAAATGTAACTCTTTCATAGTTGTGTGTGAGAAGCAATATTTATCTTTAGGCGAGGTCTTAGTGCTGACTTCATATCTCTGGAAATAATTAAGGGATGTTATTTTCAAAGACTGTGCTGAGTTCTTTGTCCCTCTCCTAGATCTACAGCTTTGTATGCTTTTATGGGTTGAAATCATCACCTAGTAAAGTGATATATGATTCTTAGCCATAACTGAAGGAGAAAATACATTCCCAAATTTTATGGGAAGTAACGTTATCTGCATATTCTACACAAAAAGCAAGATTTAGAGAGGATGCTTCCTTTGTTGAACACTATAAAAATGATGTATGTATTTTGATTTGACATTCTTTTCTTTCCTTTTTTTAAAATTAAATGGCTTGGAGCAGTAGGGAGTGGTGTCTAAACAAATTTCTTTACTGAATTGTAAAGGACAAAAAGAGAAGTGGGAGATACATATATAAAGATCTTGTAAACATTTTCAAATTTGCTTTCTCCTGGTTGTCTTGTGTGACCTTGATCAAGCCTCTCAGTACCAGATCTAGTGGAGGACATCACTAAATGCTTCAATCCAAGAGTTAAAGATTTATAGGTGTATAAGGACTTGCCACTAAGTTCTGTGGATATTTGAAGTTCCTTTTGTCAGGCTATGACAGATTTATGTCAGACTAGGTAAAAAGTTCAGTCTGAGGACAACTGACATTTTTACATGCTCAGAGGCAGTATGTAGCATATAGTCTGAGCTACCTTTTTTGTTTGTGGTGGGAGGTTTCTTTTGTTTGGGGATGGGGGGGGTTTTTGGTGCCTTTTTTTTCCTTAGTATGAGAAAAACTGCTATTTAGATGCTGAAAGGATACAAGTTAGAAGTGCAATAACAGTTTGGAATGCAGAGCTCTGATTACTAAAGAGTGGCTAATGAATGATGTTATGTCCTGGTGAAAATGACAGTAATGGTAGTTTGTGAGAGAGTTATCTGAGGGAAATGTTATATTGTATTGATCCCAGCCTGACAGACATACACCAGCTTCTCACAGAAAAATAAATTCTCATATAAAATGTTTCTCTGTTTGGGTGCTTGGTAAAAATCAGATTAGATAAAATGCAAAATGACTGGCTGTGAATGGAAAATGGTTTGAGAGCATAATGCTTGGGAATGATGGACAAATCCTGCAGGAGCACTGTTCCTGATGTGTTTGCTCCAGGAGCTCGTAGCAGGCAGCAGCCAAAGCAGACTCTGCCAGGAGCAATTGTGTCTTTATCTGAAGGCTGAGCTTGTGGTGCAGCTACTGTGGCCATGGTACTTGGCCATTCTTGAGGGCTTTAGTAGATGGAACATTAACACAGGAAATAAAAATCTTGAATTTTGTGCAGGATGTAAGGATTTTTTTCTCGTGTGGTGGCAGGTTAGGAAGTAGAGGTGGGATGTGTGTCTCCTGTGAGACTCAGGTTCTGTAACCAGTTAGGATTATATACCTGGGGAGCTTCTTAGCTTTTCCCTGGCTCTCAACGTTGTTTTGAGGGAAGAACTTGTTATCTGTGTCTGTGAGGGTTCTGACCCTTGGTAATCATTCAACCTTTGGATTCCAGCTGTTCTGGCTAAGCTGGAACAATGCTACACAGGGCTGAAAAAAAGCCTAAAGAGAGAAATCACTGTTACACACCCTGACCAATTATTTATTAGTCTTGTCTCAAGTCCAAGACAATATTCCTACTTTAGCCTGTGTGACCTTGTCAAGTTGGCCACTCAGTCCTTCTTGTTTCTCCTGTATACATCCCTGCCCCTTGTCCTGCATCAAGTTGCATTCTATATTTTGCATTTGCATAATCCCATGTGCAGTTTCCCTCTAAAACTCACTCTAGTCATTTAGCTCTTAAATTTCTTATCCAGTCACTCTGCATCACTTTTTGCTTACTTTGTCTCCTCTTTCCTCCAAGCCTTTGTCATCTGTCATCCACACCTCATTTCTGCTGCTGCATTCTGAAGGTATTGACTCATTCATTTTGCTCACAGAAAGGTGCTTATCACGTCAGATTCAAACAAACATAACAATCCCACCCCCACAGATGCTGTCTCCTGTTCTGCTGTCTGTCCATGCACAAACAGCACCGTGCTCTCAGGGAGGTGTTTGTGCAGGGCCCATCACCAGGAAGAGCTGGAGTGTGTGCATGTGTGGGCAGACAGGTCACAGGGACATGGTGCAGGCAGGAGGGAGGGCAGAGGATGGGTCATGACAGGGGGCACTGCCCCAACCTCATTTTGGCCTTCCTGACCTTGACTTCCTCTTTTCCATCCCTCTAGAATTCCAGGTCGTTGTCACAGCCCAGCCAAAATGCAGCTGATTGTCTGTGATATATAGGCCTGTCAGCACTGGCTCTTTTTCTCATCAGGGACTTGGGAGAGCAGTCAGACCTTGGCCTTGCTTGATAGGGCTCATCAGGCTCTAATATTTTCCTTTATTTGCTATCTAGCTTTTTTAGAACACGGGCCTTATTGTAAGTTCTTCATGGTTTGAGAGTGCTACAGCTGGTTACTTTTCAGCTATCAGTGGCTGTTACTCAGCTGATCTATCTTGAAGTTTGCCTTCATGTGATTTAGTGAAGTTGGGCCTGTAGATCATTATGGAACAAAACTTTCTTTGTAGGTAAGATTTTGATACTTGTAACAGAGCTTTTATAGCCCATAACAATAAATTATACTGGTGGTGGGACAGTGAAAGCTTTCCTAGTCCAGTTTAAATTCATTTATTTCCTTGAGTAAGAACATTTGTTTTTTTCTGCATTAATTTAACCATGCATCTAACTTTGTAAGAACAAGATATTGTAAGTAATAAAATCTTTCTTCAGTCAAGATTTAGATATGAAACAACAATTACATTAATTTTAGCTGTAACTTGGTTAGTTAGCACTGGAGGAAAGATGATCCTTTTTGATTTGTGGGAGAGAGAAGTACAAACTGTACCACAGGACAATTTTATGTCATTTATTTTAGCTAGATCACAAATGGCTATAAAAAGGTGCAAACTTATGTTATCTGCAGTTACGAAATTCAGCACTGGATTCACTAAGGTGGAAAAGGTTAAGGGACCACACAGTCCAAGAGTACAGTTATGTTTCTTTTTGGGTAAAGAGAACTGGAAGTTATGATGTACTAGTAATGATTCCATCTTTTGTTTCTGGGAGCTGAGAAGGAGGTGTCTGAGCAGTTCCTGCAGAAGATTTGTCCAGAGTGCAGAGTCTTTTTTGTTATCTTAAGAAAATTTTGCAGATTTTTGCCTCTTCTGCTAAGGTAGTAGAGGCCAGTAACTTATTTCAGGATCTGAAAAGGTTATAAAGCCTTATGTTAGTTTCTTACTGATTATTAATTGCAAAAGTGTGACATTTCCACTAAAAGCCAGCATTCTTAGAGCAGTACTTTGTGTGTCAAAGATCTGAACCTAAATGAAGAGCTAAATTGCAGACCAAAATTTTAGAGATGGTGATGATACTTTATTGCTAAATAATTAGAGAAGATTAGAGAGGATCGGTACAGAGACAATATGAGGAGTAATATTATTCTTCATTTCCTGCCCCTCTAATTTTATAGGTAGGTTATAATTTTAAATGCAATTAAAATGATAGCCAAGTGTCCCTCTCCACTTGAGCCTTTCCCTGTGAGCTTAGCAGGGGTGTTTGTGGGAGGAGTGAAGAGCATTTCTCCGTGGAAGAGTGGGTGGGTGTGTTCCCGGCTGTGCTGTAAGAGAGCTGAGCCTGGGTGCTCAGGGAAGGCAGTCAGTGAGAACAATCACTGGAGGCATGCTAAAGAGCTCTTGATCCTGGCCTTGGCCACCTTCTTGACTTAGTGAAAATGAAATGGGAAAGTTTTTATTTGCTTTGGAAAATGGTTCATTAGAATTGCAAAGAGCTAGCTGAGAAGCTGTTAAGAATCTTGAAAAGGTTAGAACAAATGAAGATGAATTTAAATAAGTGTGTGTACCTGTGCCTGCATGCTGCATGAATCTTGCCTAATCATTTTCCATCACTTACTGTCAGTAGTAAGGATAGTCTAGAAAGGCAATGTGCTCCCATCCTAAGTGTCTTTAATAGTTTAGGGGAGAAATGACAGATGCTTCTGACATAGTTACAAAATTAAAGCAGTTATCAAGGGAGGGAGGGAAGAAAACAATTCTGAAAATAGACAGTAATAATGTAAAAAAAGCTATGAACAATACTGGAGTCCTCCAAAGAAGCTGCAGAAGAGAAGTATTTTAAGAGAATTCAAAGTAACTTGAATAAATTCTCTCTATATCCTTCCTTCACTGCCTTTAGTAGCTCAGTAGTTCTTCAGTGATTTTAGTAGTGTCAGTAAAACAGCTCCTAAAGTCTTTGTGAGTAGATAAGCTTTAAGCCATCTTACAGGAGTCTTGCAGGGGGTAACTAGGAATGAAATTCTAACAATTGTTGTTAGAGATGGCACTTGAAGCATTTGTGCAGGGAGCTGTCCCCTCTCCACGGAGCACTGGTACCCCCCCTCCCAGGGGGAAGCAGGGCCCAGAGAGGAGGCAGAGCTGAGGCCAGCAATCACCCCCAGAGCTGTGCAGTGCGTGGTCCTGGTGGGGCTGGGTGCCACTGTGGAGTGACCTGCAGGGTTACTGCTCACACAGCTTCTCCAGCCTGCCCAAGTTCTGCATTAGCAGATGCTCTAAAACCCCAAGCAGAAAAGCCTGGCTCTGGTGCATTCATCTGGTGATTGACCTGCTCCTGTTCACGTGAGAGGTGTGGTCATGAATCCCAGCGGGCTTTGTGTTGGAAGGGACCTGTGAAGGCCATCTCGTCCAACTCCCCTGCAGTGAGCAGGGACAGCTTCAGCTCCTTCAGGTTGCTCACAGCCCTGGCCAGCTTTACCATGAATGTTTCCAGGGATTGCCATCTGCTGCCTCTCTGGGCAACCTGTGCTGGTGTTTCACCCTCTTGGTACAAAGTGTCATCCTTCTATCTACTCTGAAATTTACCCTTGTTAGTTTAAAAACATTACCCATTGTCTTATTGCAACAGGCCCTGCTAAAATGTTGGTCTTTCTTGTTTCTTTCTTGGGCCTGTGAAGGTGTTTCCATCTTTCAAGGATGCCTTACTAAGTATCCATGTAGTCTGATCCATATAGGTTATTATTTTTTTTCCTTTATGGATGTTGCATTGTGCATGTGTCCTGTGAAATTGAAGCATTCTGCCAAGCTCTTGTTGTTCCCAGTCTTTTCTGATACAGATTAGACAGATGTAGGAAATACATGTGTGAACATGACTGTGTGCTCTCAAAAAGCTGCCTTGGGGATGGAACTGACCCATCTTCTGCATAGTCAGGTATAAAAACCCTTAAGGCACATCTCACACCATTTAATAAAACAAAACCAGAATCCAAACAAAAAATCCAAACCACAAAAATCACACAACAAAACATCCCTCTTCTGGTGGGTCTAGGTGAATTGAGGTTAGCCATAAATTAAACAAGGTTTCAGGTCATTGTGGCATGTTTGCTGTTCTGGTGGTTCAATTAGAATGATGGACATAGGGAGCAAAATGAAAAATGTTCCTAGTCAAAGAATATTGTTTGACTTAGAGCTTCCTTTGAGACTGATAATGTGAGTTCTGTAGAGGCAGTGCTAGCACTGGTGGGAATTGTTCTGTAAAATTCTCTGGCATATACAAAATTTATTTAGTTAGAAAATCAAAGTTAAAAGCTGAAGCATGTCCATCACTTAAGTAATGAAATGCATAGTTGTGTCTTAGCAAGATGTACTTAATTGTAATATTTAATCCTCTTTTTTGGAAAAAAGTAATGCTAGTAAAATGTAACTAGTTAAATCTTATAAAAGTTTTAAATTAGACTTTTTAACATGCACATAAATTTTACTATGTTTATGAATACTATAAGAATGGTTTATGGACCTTCATATGAAGACTTTAAACCCTTGCATAATAATTTTGCTGCAGTATTATTTTATATGTCACAAAAATGTCACAATGATTTATTTACGGCTATTAGTTCCTTTGCTTTCTCTTTGTAATTAGAGAATTACAGAATAATTTCATTTGGAAGAGACCTCATGAGGGTCCTGGTACAGCCTCCTGCTCAGCTTGGATCAGCTCAGGGGTTAGATGAGGTTACTCAGGGCTTGATCCAGGCGTGCCTTGAAGTTTTCTGAGGATCAGACTGTTCAGCCCTTCTGGGCAGCCTGCTCCACTGTTGGGGTGTCTTCCAGGGATAAAGATTGTGCTTTTATCTAACCTGTAGCTTTCTTTTCCATTTAATGCCTGTTGTGTCTCATTCTGCTGCCATGCAGTGCTGTCCAGGCCTCAACTCTGTTTTACTGCACATCTCTCCTGTGCAAGATGCTTTTAAATAAAGTACAGTGCCTAGACTTTATAAATTCTCTTCTCTGGATGTGTTTATGGTTCAGGGCTTGTTAAAGGCAGTATCATAAAACTGCTTTTTGTATCTTTTTTACACCTGAGGAAACTTTCTCCTGCAACCATGTACACTGCTTTCTTTTTGTAACGTGTGGCAGTGGCAGACCAAATGACTTAAAATTCAGTAGTTTGGTAGAATCAGTTGTCAGTCCAGCACGTGGTTGTTTTGAGTGGAAAAGGCTTTAATCTTATTTCAAAATAGTTTTGCAATTATCTTGGAAGATGAATTATTTTCCACTATGTCCAATCCATAGGTTTTTTGAATATAGCATAGATTAGTATAGTTTGAAAGAACTGTAGAACTCATAGCTATGTAGTTGTAGATCTATTCACACTGCACTAATAAATACCTTGTGGAAGTATGGAATTGTCATCAGACAGAATTTCTGCCACCTCTACTATTAAATCTTCCTGTAGATGCTAGGTAGAGACTTGGAGAAGTTTTTTAATTGACAGGTTTTACCTGTGTGCTGTAATTCATTTAGACATTGATGTGAATTTCTATGTGGCACAATGGAAAAGTTATTTTTGTAATAGAGAATGTAAAATTGTGTTTTCATATCATGTCCATTCAGTACAATGCTGTCATGACAGGAGCAGACAAATGTGGCTGCTGCACTGTAACAGAAGAATGAATGGCAGTAATCTCCCTGCTACAGAGAATCATTCACTGTTCTTATTTTAGTACTGTTTCTAAAGAAGAAATCAGAAAATTTCGATGTGGTTTATGAAGAAGATTTTGGGACAGTTCCAGTAGTCATTGCACCTGTTTTCTGTAAGCTTTGTATACTCCATGAACTGGGCAGTGGCTTAGTGAAATGACATTGTTGAGGACATTTTTACAATTACTTCTTTTTGTGAGAACCAGATGCTGTGTGATATGCACGTGCTGTTAATTCTGAATTTAAAGACAGAGACAATGCAAAGAAATGTGTACCTTCTCTGTTTTGTCTCACGCTGCCTGTTGTGTACAACATTACCTATTAGATTTGTTTCTGTGGTATTGAATAATTGTGATCTCATAGAATGGTCTCTTCAAATGCAAACTATTAAAAAAAGGATGTGTAACTATGTAACTGGGCCAGGTTAAGCCTTCTAATCTAAGGATTCCAGTCTAGCACTGGTCTGCTTCTATGAGCAGAATGCTCATGCTTTGAATCAGGCAGCCTGGGGAAGCAATCCCCTATCCTTGTCAGTCCTCCTTGTGGTGAAATTGTCACTCTTGTTTGCTTCTCATAGCTGATTCTGTTGATGTGAATATTTGTAATGCTGGGGTGGAGCAGTGTGAGTGAGTCCTGCTCTGCTGGTACCTGGTGTGTGTAAACAGCAGTTGTTTCCAGGGGGCTGCCAGACCAAGCTGGGGCCCTCTCCTTTTCCATCCTGTGAGTTAGCAAACTGTCCTGGCTGTTTCAGTTCAGCAGCCTCGTTGGCTGCTGCAATGTTGCTGAAGTGTAAGGGCTGGAAGTACAACAGGGAGCAGTAAACATTGTGAAGTTTCCTGCAGAGCCTGGTCTTTGAAAGCTTCTTGGATGTATTGGGTGTCATTGTTGAAACCCAGCATGTACATCTTCTCCCCAGCCCTCAAAAGCATTATATATTGTGTTAACTTGTAGTCAAATATAGTACATAGTCATGATTAGATTTAATCACATTGCATAAATGCTAAGCATATACTGTTCCTTTAATTTTTCATCTGTTTGCCTTGTGGCACACGATATTTTAACTGTTTGCCTGGAGGGCTTTTCCCTTAAGATTAGGGTCTTTCTTCACTGTGAGTGGTTAGAAAATACTTAATTTTCATAGCAAACCCCTAAGCCAGATGTCAGCTTTATTGAAGAGAGAGTGCTGTTACTGAAGCATTTCTATCTGGAAGAGCCTAATTTTTGTACAGAACAATTTCAATAGGATAAACTTGGTTCAAGTGACCTTTTTATGACTTGTGTTTTTTTGCAATACTGGTAAAACTCAACGGAATTTACTGTGACTGTTTAGCAGGTTACAAATTCTTGTAATTATATTTTAATGGTTTATATGTTCTTGGGAATTTAATTATATGGATGGTGCTGTTGTAAGAAATTCAGAAAGGAATTAGAAGATAGTGGCAGAATAAATCTTGGATGGTAAGTGTTCTGTATTTTCAGATTATGTCCTCTCCATCTGGGAAATAAGTTGTTTCAGTGGCCCCTAATTGCATTAGACAGTATTAATAAACAAAACCACAGTGTTCCAAGGGGATGAAGTGGAGCAGTTTTTCAGGTTCTACAAAATCTGCCATTGAAAAAAAGGCAGTTTGCTGGGCTTACAATTTTTCATCATTTGCCTCTACAAAGATTTTATTAAGGAGTTGTAGGAAAAATCAAAATGTGAAGAAGCAGTACATTTTGAAGGTAAAATATGAGCAGATGCTCTGGGCAGTGGGGGAGCTGCACAAGGCAGTCTGCAGGTGTACAGAGCAGCAGGAGGTTTACACAAGTCAACATTCATCTTCATTCTAGGAAATTCAGTGCTGAAAACTGGAAGAACTACAGTGTTATAACAGGGCAGTCATATTAGCACTGAGGTACAGGGCACTGGGGAAGCCTGGTGTAGGAGTGAATTGTGGGGCTTTTATCCAGTTGAGTATTAGTGGGGATATAAATGATTTGACTTGTTTATGACACATGTAAGATCAGCAGCTTAGGAATATGAACTGTTAGTTCCATTCCTGTCTGTCTGTGATGCCTGTGGGCTGTTAATGGTTTGTTAATTAAAGCATTAGTCACACAGGCAGTCTTACTGGGGTCCTGTGTTAAGCCACTTCAGCATCGTGGGACAGCTCACCTCCAGTCTGGTTACTCAAAGCAAGAAGTTCTTTTTGTGTCCCTGTCCAGACTTGTTGGTGTTGAGTTGGAGTTGGATGGTCCTCGTGTGTCCCTTCCAACATGGGACATTCTGTGATTCTGTGGTAACAAACACAAACCAAACCAGTATAAATACATTATATATTGATGCTGTAAATTATTTAACCATTCTTAAAAGTTTTTACTATTGGACTGAAGTCCAGTGCTTTACTTCATGAACACTTGTGAAAGAACAGGCTTTGTGCTTTTAAAGAGTCAGCTCGTGCTTTTGGGCACAAATATTTCCTTAGGGTCATATTCCATGACTGTGTTAATTCACCCTTAGGACTAGAGTGAAAAGACAATATTCTTATGATGCTGTAATCCAAGCCAAAAGGCCATATGGCTTTGGTTCTGCAGGTTTTTAGTGGATAAATATCCTGTTGAGTCAAATGAGACTTCTGTGTACAGAGACTTAAAGCATCAGTCTTCATGGCCACAGTCCAGTAAAGCTGTTCAAATGTGTAAGTAGATTCACATGCATGGAGTGGTGCAGGAGCTCTCTAGAAGTTTATGACTTGTTTTTACCTCGAAAAAACCTGGAAAATAATTTTGTTTTAAGTGTGTTTCCATTGGCAGTAGTTTGCACAACATTATTAAATCCTGTTAACAATTTACTTCTGAGAAACTTTTTAGAAAAGGGAAAAAAAAACAGCAGGGGAGGAGAAGAGTTTTGACCAGGTAGAATTGCTGCATTTTGATGCTTGTTGTCAAGGTAATGTTAATCAACTGCAGCAAGTTTGAAAGTTCTGTTCAGCACAGCTCAGTCACTTACTGAGCAAGACCACAGTCAGCTGTTTAAAACAAGAGTCCTTTCTGACATTCACAGGGATGCTGTGATCTTAACTCTTGATTTTTTTTTTATTTTATGCACTGGAAGGAGATATGGACTTAGGTGGACTTACAGACTCTCTGGGTCACTTCATGATCTGTCTTGATACATCTGCTTTGAAACAAAGGGGGACAGAAAGAGTGGAGATTGTAGTCCTTAAATACATAAGTAATAAAATCACAGTAATAAAAAGAAAATGCTAACAAACCATGTTGACTGATTAGTCTGGAAGATGAAAACAAGTCTAACTAACCCTTCTAGTGATATCAACAATTTTTGGAAGTCAGGTTCCCAACACAGCTTGAGATTCTACACCTGTTTTATTAGAACACAAATCAAAGCATTTTGGACCTTGATTTTCAACAGTGTTTTTGTTTAAAGCACCCAGATTCTTTATGTAAAGATTAACAATAGAAGAAAACACAAGAATTTCAGAATTATTTCTAGGGGATAGGACAAGAAAGAGATTTTGAAATGCATTGCAAAATGATATGTCTTCTGCCATGATACTTCTGGTAATAAGGAATAATGACACAGACAGTATTCTTGCATCTCTTGCCTTGTATGTGCTGTGCTCTATTTATGTCCAGCAAATGACAAATAACCAAAATAGTCTGCCTCTAATCCCCATGTACTTGTCACTTGACAGTTGAGCCCTGCTGCAAAGTCCTTCCAGTGACTCTGCCTCCAAAGACCCATCAGAGTATCTCAGTTATATGGTCGTAAAGAGCTCCTGTAAGATTAATAAGTTTAGTAGGAAATTACTACTGTGACAACTGAGAAAATTCTTTTAAACTATTATAATCTTCCATTATAGGAGACAGGGAAATATAGTGCACTTGTGTATTTAGTCAGACAAAGCCCCTTGGTTGACACTTGGTTAGATGGAGTAAATAGAGGTTCCAGCAGCTGTTAGATTTGCTAGACTTGCTTCTAACAAATGAAAGGATGTAAGGTTGCAAGTGATAGAAATGCAGTGATATTGGGAGCATTTTTTATTCTTAGAGCAAATTATTGTAGCAGTACTTCAGAGTGTATAGTGCTTGTAGGCTTTGTGCATGGTTTTTGTTTGGTGTTTTCTTTTTAAAGTTCATAAACTGTGACAAGTACCTGTTGTTGTTCTTTAGTGCTTTTGTGGGTTTTTATCACAGGATGCCATTTTGATCTGAGCTGTCAAGCTGCTCTGGAAAGGAGCTAAATCATACAGTGTGGTTCTCTGAAAAATGATTTAATAATAGTGGAACTGTACAGGTGTACATTTGTGCCTGGCTTCTGCATTGAATATTCTGAATGCAGAAGTAGAAAATTCACCAAAATAATCTCCTGTCTTAAAACTGGCATTTGATTGGAACACGGTCCTTTAGATGTTGACTGTAATAAATTGCACCACAGTGCAACAGACCAGTTTTAATCTGTAGGAATTACATGTCATTATAAAGCCAATGAATAATGAGTCAGTAAGCAGAAAAACCAAAACCCTCCAAACTTGTATCTCAAGAACCAGATTGGTTTTGTTTTGGTACCTGTACCTGGACCATGAATGTGCTGAGGAGAACAACTCACACAGAGGTGTTGGTTCTTTCTCTTTTCCTTCCTCCTCTGCTGCAAAGGGCTCTGAAATCCTTTGAAGACAGCATTCATTGGGTTCAGAGGAATTCCAGAAGGTGAAATTCTGGAGATTGGCAGTGAGTCCAGCTCTGAAATGGAAGATTGTCTCTGACAGAATTCTTCTTGCAAGGAGAGTCGTCAGGCAAAGGTGATTTTTAGAATTAGGGGTGTTCCCTCCAGCCAGGGCGTGGTGGCTGCAGCAGAGGCTGCACTCAGCTCTGCAGTCTGGCTTGTTCTGAAACTGTTTGTGAAGATACAAGATCCAGTTAAGACCTGTGTTTGATAAAATCTGTGCATGCATTTAATTACATATACATTTTTATAAGGACCCAGTGGGTTAGCACTTGTCAGTGCAAACAGTGGAGTAAATGGTTTATTTAAAATGCACATTAAAATGAAATTTCACCTTCTTTTTTGATCCTCTCTTCCTGCAGATCATTCCCAAAAGGGCCTGAGCAGAAAGAGTTTCTACCATGTTTTTGGTTTTGATGTATATATTGTGCTTGTGTTTTATTTACCACCAGCAGTGACACTGAAAATATATAGAAGGAAAATGTACATAGGTTACTGTATATACTGACTTTGTAGTTAAGAAACTAAAGCTTTAATTAGTCTTGGTTGGAAGATTTTGGTTCATTTAATTGCAACATTGGAATGGGAGATAGTAATCCTGAAATGGTATAAAAAGGGTCTAACTAAACAGATAAATAAAATGATACTCTAGTTTTTTCAGTTTATTTCCCCATACAAAATGAACTTTCAGGCTATAATCTTTAGAATGGAGTGTGAGAGAAAGATTTCTTGGTCTTTGCTGGGGGCTGTTAAAAGAAAGTGCAAAACAGACAAGGATGTAACTCATTATAATTCTCTATGGGGGAAAAAGCTACCTACAGGCTATTAATATTAATTCTATAAATAAATTAAGTAATAACTGTACATAGTTTTTCCTTATTGCACGCAGTTATCTATGAGAGGAGAATTAATATGTCCTTGTTACAATTCTTTAAACAAAAATATTGTATTTTCCAAAATGAGTGGCTTTTCAAGAGAATTTATTTTCAGTCACTATTTTTAGCAAGGAAAGAGAAAATTGCAGTAGCAGTAGAAGATATTTCTCCTTCAAAGCTTGCTGGTTCAGAATGCCAGTCTGTGGTTTGAGTTGAAACACTGTTTTCCTTTTGGCATTCTATTTTATATGCTCAGAGCTCTCAAAATATTCATCCTTAAGGCTGAAATTTTTCATGGATGACCTGTTCTAAAAGGTGAACTTATTTTTGAATGTGGAAAAAACCACTGTCTAGTCCCTTTATTCATAAAGTTATGGGGAAGACAGAAATTTAATCCACTCTGTGAGATGATTAGAAGTTAGTTTTGGGTATGTCCGACACTCAGTGCAGAGTTCTGATATGTGCTTGGGTGCTTTTAGGATTAAGGTTTTTTTTAAAATGGCAGACAGTACCTACCTTGCAAGTCTGTATTACTCTTTGTGATGTGATTTTAAGCAATCCCTGAATTCTTAAGGAGCTATAACATCCACATTCAGGCATAATTTGAAGGTAACTTTTTTAAAGAATTGCCTGCTCCAGCTTTCCCTCTTGACTGATTCATGTAATGCCGGTGTTTTTCTCACAGCAGCTGCTGCAGACAGGCAAATACAATTTCCTTTTTAAGTAAACTTCCCCAAAGCTAAAAAAGGGCTCATTATTTATCATTACAACTCAGAAATGTGGAGACTCTTGTTAATGTCTGTTTGTTTTTTGAAACTGCTGGAGTCCTGAATGAGCCTATCATCTGGGTACCTTGTCAACCACAAGCAGACAGGTATTCCAGCTGATTCCTAAATCATGTCTTCACAGCTTTGCTGTTGTAGACCATGTCTGTGCAAAACTAAGAAGCAAGAGGGCAGGAGGTGCAGAAGGAACAAAAAACTCCTTTTTCCCCCCCTTCCCACAGAACTCAAAGGATGGGGAAGGGTGATGGAGTAATGAGCAAAAAATTAGTGGTAGAAGAAGAACATTTGGTAAAAACATACTTACACAACTTAGAGCTGTGCTGTGGAAGGTGAGATTTGTTTTTTCAATGCCTTTTAAAAAGCAGTGCTGAGTGACATGTGCATGGAGATAACTGTGTTATAAGGAGTTAGCCATGGTGCTAATTGTAATGCTTTGCTGCACAAGTTTGAATAAGATGATTTTTCATCCCTGGGGACCTGTTGTGCAGCCCTTTTCCATGCAGGGCAGCGGTGCTGGACGCTGACATCGACACGTCCTGGAGCTGGCCCACCCACTTTTGATGTGCTGGCCTACTTGCAGTTACTGAAAAATTACAACAAGAAATCTGGATGTTTCAAATAGATGCAAATTTAAAACAGCCTGCAGGCTGTAAAATCAAAAGCTTTGATTTTACATAGCTCTTTAGTTTCTGGCTTGTTAGTGAAATCAGCAGAAACTTTATTAGCAATGTTAAAGCTGCAGCAAAATGCAGTAAGTTTTGACTGACAGTGAGACTTGTGAACTGAATTTATATTTTGGATATAAGGTGTTGTTTCCTTCTGTAGAATAAAATCCAAGCATTGACTAACCATTTCTGGTTTAGACAAAAGAACACATTCCAGTATCAGCTTTAGCACTGTGTGGCACTGAAAAGATATTATTCTGCAAGTCCATTCCCACATAGCTGTGCCAGCTTGGGACTAGCAGTGTGGAGAAGCCATCAGTTGAGAGAGAATTTTTTTCCCCTTACCTCCTACTTCTTCCCTGACAGAAATACAATTTCTGGCCATCCAAGATTGCAGATAGTGTAGTAGTTCTCTTTAATACTCCATCAGCCACTACACTCATCACTGCTGCCTGATCCTGACCTGCTACTCAGATATCTATTAATGCTTCTCACACCAGAATCCTTTTCACCATGATCAGGGAGATAAGACTGCACTGAGTAGTTGTGACGTTTTCCATCTGCTGCTCTCTCCTGGGAGTGGTGTGGAGACAAAATGAGTGCTCACATAACAATAAAAGGGAATTACTCAATAATCTTCCTGCAGAATATTGTGTGGTGCCTATCTAGAGTCACTTCATATCTGAAAATAGGTAACAGCAGACAAAGTGCTGCAGATTCTACTTCATCACTCCCAATTAAAGAATAAGCAATCAGGCAAAAATAACGCAGCTCTACTCTGTCAGTACCTACCTTTGCATCAACAAATCAGATTGAAAGATTCCTTCAGCTGTTGTAACCCAAAGCTTTTGGAACAGCACGTGAAATGTAAGAAGTGATCCAGAGATTTTATCTCCAGGTATGTTTGAAACATGTGAATAAATATTTCCTTTACTTGTTCAGTTTTACTCAGATAAAACTGGATGTGTTTGGTAACTTCTCTAATTATAGAAATTTATGATTCCTAGTCTAAGTGGTCGTTCTCTTACCACACACATTAAGCTGTTCTTGTCCTCCTGGGTTTTTTGATTCCTGGAACACTAGCCAGAAGAGAATATATATGAAATTTACTGTGATTTTGGTTAGTAGCCCTCCAGGGCCTTGAGAAATCAGTGCTACTGGAACAAATTTTAGAGCCACTGCTTGTGTGACCTTGAGACATCCAGGTCTTGTGCTTCCCTAGAGCAATTGAAGCTTTCTGGGTCTGTGCTTCAGGCACAGATATTTCAGTCATCCCAGTAACAACATGAGGTTTGTCTGATCTCTCAGTGTTGCAGGACAGGGTTTTGCTGCAGCTCCACTGTGTTCTCTGTAGGGTGAACGTGCCTCTCCTTGAAGCCTTAATTGTCTTCTTGTGTTGGTGATATCCATCAAAGACATGAGGGCAGAAAGCTTAGTTTTCTCTAGATAAAATAGATAGAGGAGTTTAGATAATGGTATTTCCTCTTCACTTTTGTACTCAGTGTTCTATTTAGGAAAGCAGTTTAGATTGAGAACTGGAGCAGCGTTTTTCTAGTAACAATTGATGTAAGTATATCTCGAAATCTGTATAAATTCTCTTCATTGTTTTTGCAGCATTTTTAAGTCCTCAGCTAATGATCATAGAATCTTGGAATCATAGAATGGTTTGGTTTGGAAGGGATCTTTTGCATTTAAAATAGATGTGACAGGTGGGGTCAGATTGAAATAAGATCCTAGATCTAGGAACACAGATTCTGTTCAGTGCTAGCACTAATGGTTTTAATGGTTTGAAAGATGTGCTGGCTTGTGACAGCAATTTGGAAGAAGAAATTGGAGCTGTTCTTGCTTATGAAAGTATTTCAGAGTTTCATAGGAGTTTACTCAGGAATTGCAGAAGTGTTGGTACCCATGAGTACAGCTAAACCTGTTTGGAATAGCAGTATAGCAGAAGTGTGGAAGAAGGCAGGCATCTGTGATGAAAAAGATAGAACCACATTTAGTCTTTTTAAGAACTGATTCTAATGCTTCTGGTGGTGATGTGACAATGAAAAATGAAGGGAATGGCATATCCTGGCAAGAATTTGGTAATGAGAGAAGAGAGAGCTCAGTATGATGCTGCATTTGTTTTGGTTTATGATAAATTTTGGGAGGAAATTCTTGAAGTGTTTGTTTTTTAGAAAGCAAATTCAGCTGGCTCCTCTCTGAGCTATTCAGGAGGTAATTTTTTGTTATGAAAAATGGAAAAAAACCTGTTTATTTAACCTGTAAAGTATTTACAAGCCGGAAAATGAATAATATTAAACAATGGAATTTTTCACTGTTTTGAAGAGATGGCAAATTTAGAGAGAGTTCTTTTCGTGGGGTGTAGTTTGGCTTGTTTATTTTTTTATCAGTCCCTCCTGCGCTGGAAAATGCCATGTCCTGGGCCCCAGTGGGTCACAGGAGTGAGCTTTTGATGCTTTTTTGAGTTCTTGGTCTAGAGCAGGCTGATCAGTTTCAAGAAGAAAAGTCATATTTCAGGGAACTTTTCTGTTTCAATTAAAAAATTAATTAAAAGTAAAGGAGAGCTTTTTTTGTTGTCTGAGCAGCAGACAACACAGTCCGTGAGAGAGAGCGAGAGCTGAACTTCTTTTTTTTTTTATGTTTCTGAATACAGGTGCCTCAGACATTCCATCACTTTTCCTTCTTCCCCTTTTGGTTCTCAGATGTAGTTTTAAAAGCACAGAACTCAATATCCATAAGCAGAACAGACAATTGGGGATAGAAACATCACAAAGTCACCCTAGGACAGATGCCAAATGATGTAGTTATGTGATCGTCCTCTACAAAGAGAAGAGATTCAGGAGATTTAGAAACATTAGCACCTTTGACCTTCTCTGAAAACCTATTTACTGTTAAATGACTGCATGTTAAATCATGGGCTTGAAAAATGCAAAAAGAGGGGCAGCTGTGGGACTAATGCAGGATTTGATGCTCTCAGAGCAGGCTCTGTCTGTTGGGGTTTGGATCAAACTGGGCTGAACACCAAGTTGCCAGCATTCCTGTTTGTACTGGGCTTAAATCCTCATGGACAGCATGTCAGAAGCTTGTGAAAAGAAGAGTTGTAACATAACCAGTTCTTTCCAAATCATTCTCAAAAATCAAATGAGAGCCATTCAGTCAATACCTGATGTGCAGTGGGTATAAATCTTCCAGGGCTTCAGGTGAAACCCAGGGTGAAAAAATCAGAGAGCTGAGCCACACAGTGTCTGGTTCTGTGTGAGCAGAAGTCTGGCTGTTCCTGGGTGCCATGGATGTGGCTGCCATCCATTTTGTTCAGGAGAAATTACTTTTGCTTTTGCAGTGTTTAATTTTCAAATGAAAAAATTTTATCAAAATGAAACTGCTCCAGTATTGTTGAAGTAATACAGAAGTCAGTAGATTTCTGCTCATTCTAGGGTGTCAAAGAAAATGTAAGATTTTTTTAACATTACCCAGCTCCCTGGTGCATGAGAGGTGTTCGTTTCCCTTCTAGCTTGTGACCTATTTAAAATTGAGCAGTGTGATGTGCTTTACATATCCCTTCTGGTACAACCACAATTAATCTTTTTTTTTTCCAATTTCAACATTTGCTGCAATAATTTTCACATGGTTGATCACAGCAGCCATTAGGGAGGTAAGGTTATAGGATCTGGGAACAAAAAGCTAGTGAGACAACATTATAGCAGGTTGTTTTCAATGACAAACTGAAAATAAAAAGGATGATGAGCTGATGATGTTCTGAGTGTTAACATCTTCGACCTGCAGATTCAGGTGAAGTCTACACACCGGACGAATAGAGCACACTTAAAATTTTTGTTCCAAATTTATTATGTAGCTTACTGTTTGTAGTGTTTAGGTGTATTTATAGATCTCTTGTGGGGTCACATGTTTTTGCATTTTGAGAAGCATTTTTCATAGAAGCATTTTTATCAGTATCATAGATGATTTTATCAATCAAATGGAAACATGGATTTAAATTCTGGTGAATAACCTTTAAGGTTTTTCCTTGGCTTTGTGAAATAACACAAGCTCTTTTTAGTGTTTTGTTATATAAATTTCTATTTCTTTTGTTAAATTAGTATGACCATAAAAGATAATACACGCTGATGAAATCTTTTGTTCTTTTTCAACAGTCCTTTTTGTATGCATGATTTATTCAGAAAAAGTGGCACAACTGTGCCTTTCCTAGAGTTACTTTTACATAAATAAATTTGGAATTTGTTTATATAAGTCCATAAATATTTGAATCTCCAATGGCTAATTATTTCTTGCACTCAGGCAGGAGCACTGGGTGTTCCCACAGGCACCCTCCCTGAGTGTCTGCTTCTCAGGGAGTGCTGTGGGCAGGGTGCTGGCCCTGCCTTGCTGTGGCTGCAGGATGCAGGCTGGGGAGCTGGACTCAGGGGATGTGCCAGCCTTCCCTTCTCCCACTGCAGCTCTCAGCATGGCTAGGAATGAAAGCTGCTTTGTGTGCCCTGCAGCCAGGATTCCTTGTTTAATGCTTGGTGCAGCAGCTGGAGATAGTGCACCATGGCCTTGGAGATGTGGAGGGAAAGCTCAGTTATTCATGTGGGATTGCTCAGGGACTCCTGACAGCTTCCCAGCTCTCACCACTGGCACTGCCAGCGTTGTTCTTTGGCCCTACCAGTGAATCTCCCCATCTCATACTAAAAAAGACAGCTACTTCCCTTTCCCCCCTCCTCAGAGCTGCTGAATGGTCCATCGAGGGTAGAGGACAAGAAAATAGGGCTCCAGGGGAAGAATGCACTTCCACTGCACCGTGGAGAACTGCTTGGGGTGTAGGAATGGCTTTCAGGTCTGTGGGAGCATGGATCTCCTGGAGAATTCTGCCATGTCTGATTGAAGGTGTTTGTAAGTCCCAGAGCTGGAGCCTGCACTCCTCCTCAAACCTTCTGACTACTTCCTAAACAATGGAAATGCTGACAGGGTGTATTTCTAACACAGCACTTCAGGAGGAATCCCTTGTGCAATGGTTATTATCTGTCACTCACTGATTCCAGAAATACTTCCTTATCTGCATGTTCAGTGAGAAATATTTTAACCTTAATAATTTTATATTGTTCAAAAATTGCTTAGCTTTGCAGCTTATCAAAGAATGTGTACTTACTAAATGGGCCTTTCTGGTTACCTTACTGAACATACATTTTTTATAATATTTACCACGTTTTCAAGGAATCTAACATTCAGGAAAGTAATTAATAGGTATATTTTCCATTATTTACTGAAAGATTTCCCAAACAATGTCAAAAAAATTCTGTTTCTAATTATTGATCTTAGCAGTCATGATGGAATGTGGTGTTTCTTCTGCTGCAGTAACATATGGATTTTAGCTTGAGGTGTATTATCCAAGTAAGGCTGTTTGAGGGATTTGAAATTGTATTGTGTCATAATTGTAGGAGTTGGACTGAAACCGTGTGTGGGTTAACTGGAATCATATTCTAGAGGGTCTTTTGATTTTATGGTATTTGTAGGAGTAATTTTTTTAATTGAAGTGCCAGCTCAATAGTGCTGCAGGTATTTCTGCTTTTTAACTGGACAGGGTTCACAAATGCTGGAGTTTCTTTCTTATGGTCAGGCAGAAGAAAGTGATCTTGGCCTTTTCCTTCTCTTCTGCAAAATGTCCTTGTGACCAACAATATTTTCTTTTATAAATAACATTTAAGTGCATTTTTTATTTAAGTCAGTGTTACAATAACTTCTTTGAAGCTTTAATTTTGGGATCTTCAGCTCTCAATCTTGAGGTCACTAAGCATAGGGACTGTAAAAACCAAATGTAGGTGAAAATGATTTTGATATTGCAGCCAGTCTTGCCTTTTCTGAAAAGTTCTTTCCTGCTTTCTGGTAGGCTGTGGGTTGTGTGCCAAGGTCAGGATAACTTCAGGGGCTTCCTGTGAACTTTGGTTTCTGTGTGGGCTGTTGAAGAGTTGGGTGTTCATCAAGGCTGGATTTGATGTTCTGTCTTCACAGAGTGTCTCACCACATGTTGTGAGTGCTGCAGTGAAGCAGCTGGACACCTGCACATTGTGTCCCCTCATGGTCAGAGCTCAGCAGGCATCTGCTGTGCTGCCCTGGAGAGGGGAAACTCAGAAGGCAGAATTGCAGTGGATGGAGGGAGCCTATGCCATGGAAATCTGAGCCTGGCCAGCTGACTCCCAAACTGGGAAAAGCTGTCTGAAAATCACTTCAGTTCAGGAATCTGAGATGTTCAAATCAGGAGCACAGGTTTTCACATTTAACATAGGATTTGCAAACTCAATCGCTATACAACCAAATAAGGAGAAAAAGAGTACAAAAACTCTTCAGATCTCAGTGCAAAAAGTAAGTCAGTGTTTTTGTCACTTTAGTAATCTACCCAGACTTTGCAAGAAATGCAAATGGAAGGTGACTCATTTCACAGTAAACATGAAATTGAAAACAAAATATATTGAATGCTCTAAGTCTTAGCCCTCCATCCTTACACATGTAATTTTGAAAAAGCAGTCATTTTTATATTCTCATGCTGATTTATTCAGACACTTTGGGAAGAAATGCATGTTAAGTGATTTAACTGTCCTCCCCTTTGTCTTCTTCCAAACTGCTGTGGTGATGGAAAATGGGAGACATATGGATTGACATGGCTTATGGATGGGTGTGAAACTGGGGAGCAGGAAGATTCTTGAAAATGTTGTATTTGAGCATGAGAAGGTGTCATGAATTATGACTAGGGGTGTGCAACAACTTGTTTTAAAATAGAGCTGGTATAGACTGAGGTGAGTAGTTCTGTAAAACAAAGCACGATTCTCTGATCCCCTTGTGTGCTGGGGTGTGAATGGAAGGAGTTGATCGGGACACTGCTTTTGTGGAGGGAGGCTCCTTCTCCCCTCAGCCATGAGCACAGACTGCTGGCCTTGCCTGGGCTGTGTGCCCACACCTCTGGGTGCCCTGGAAGCACAGACCTCCCAGGATCACTGTCTCTTCCCAGGCAGGCCCTGCTCCTCACTGCTGGCTACCAAAGCTGTGTTTGGGAGGTTCTCAGTGTCAGTAAGGCACTTCCTGAGCCTGAGCCCATGGGGAATGGCTCTGTTTGCAAGAAACGAATTGTGAGAGCTCTCACAATCACTAGATGCAAAGCTGCCCTGGGTATCACCTAACATGCTGTGAGAGGACATATTTCAGGGTGATTACTGGTTGGGTGGTGTTAAAAAAGACCCAGGGTGGTCGAAAGGGATAATAACAGATGTTTGTAAATATTGTGTGTTAGAGGCTTGCAGAGAGAGGGCTGTGAGACCTGCATTGCCCTAGAGCAGATTAATGCAGTGTCTGTCATTTGCCTGCTCACTCACAAGAGCAATAAAGCGAGCAAAGAAAGGGCTCCAAGATGAGGAAATTGGAGAGGAGGGATGATGGCACA
Source organism: Toxostoma redivivum (assembly GCA_013397375.1). Classification (NCBI taxonomy): domain Eukaryota; kingdom Metazoa; phylum Chordata; class Aves; order Passeriformes; family Mimidae; genus Toxostoma; species Toxostoma redivivum. The sequence continues at coordinate 60,157 of VXBI01006186.1, forward strand.
TGATGATGGCAGAGGCTCATCAGAGGCACATCATTTTAATCAGTGAGGGAGAAAAGGCACCACTTGATGGGGATGGATGCCTGCTAAATTCTATGCAACCTTTAACATTTAGCAAAATCATTTTCCTGCTGATGTTTAACCAGGTCTCTCTGCTGCTTTTCAGTTTGTATAGCACTAATTACAGCACTCCTGTGACATGTAAAGGTGTTGTGGATTAGTGGTGTGCAAAGCTGTGCCAGGATATGCACCTGATTCATGAAACTGTTGGAAGCAGTGTTTTCCAAGAGATTTTTCAGTTACAACTTTTGAGATGTGTTCAGGAATGTTTGAGAAGCTCTTAGCCTGATAGAGTGTTTGGAGCTAAGCTTGAGAATTGTATTATTACAGATTCCAGAATATGAGTAATAGCTTCTGAGCAGGTTATGTGGAAGGTTGGAAGATACATAATTAAATTATTACTATTAATAATAAAATTAATATTACTATGAGTAATTATTTTTCACAGGCTCTGTGAGAAAAATAAATGTACCTCTCAGAAAACACTGTTGCATGTATTTTGGTAAAAATTCTGGAATTTGTATTTCAGACACACAAAGTGTATGGAAAGATTTTCACTTGTAGGGAGAAAATGAACACAACATGTGTTTGCTAAGTGGTTGTTTTTAATGTCTTTTTAGATTATTGTACTTCACCTGCAGCTTACTCATTAGATCAGTTATAACTGCTGTGGTTTGTAGCATTTAATTTAGTGCTGTATAAGCTGCTGCATTGAGCACAACTCATGTGCTGGGGTCTGTTTAGCCCCAAAACTCTCTGTGTCTGCACAGCAGAGCAGAAGCACAGGGCACAGACCCTGTGTGCTAATGGCTTCTTCTGGCAACAATATTTTGATATTTTTACACAAGTTTATACAAGACAGTTATTTTAGTTGTCACCAGAATAACTGAGGTCAGTTTACTGACTCAGAATGAAAACCTCTTTATGCCTTTGTGGCTCTCTTCTGTTAGTCAAACACATTTCTTTCTGTACTGGTTGTGAAATCTCTCTTTGCTTAGTCTGGTGGAGAGTTGTGATATTTGGTATTTCTAAATGTGTGCTCACAGAATCACAAAAGTAGGTGTGAAAGGAGCACAGGAGGTCTTCTGGAATCCATGCATCCCAAACCAGAACTATATATGAGAGAGCAGTTCCAGCTGTTGAGATTTATTCTGTAGAATGTCTGTCCCTATGTGAGCTGCAACCCCTCAGTGCAATCTGTACTGGTATTTCACTATCCTTCTTGTTAAAGTATTTCCCCTTGCTTTTGTTTTTCTCCCTACCATTTAAATATTCGTGTTTTTTCTCCTGTCCACAGAGAACAGAGGATTCAATTCCTTTTTATGTACTTGAAAATGACCCACAATTTTTGTAATTTTTTTTCTTTGCAGCCTCAGTTTCCTCATTTCTCTAAATCCAGGTGCTCTTTTTTTGAGGACTCTTGTGCATATCCAGTGCTCTCCTTCCCTCTAGTTTTGGAAAGAGTTTTTGAGGGGGCAGAGAGCAGGGTTAGCAGTGCTCACAGCTGTTCCACATCACTTCAGCTGTGGATTTATCATAGTAAAAAATAGGTAACCAAATGTTTCTACAGGCTACAAACTATTAATTGACTTCTCTTCGATATTGTTTGTTTCAGGCAGAATTGGAGATGGATTTACAGCAGGGCAGCATGTTTCCATTGCATTAAGATGTGAATTCCCTGTTGGGATTACATTTTTTTTTTTTTTTGTAGGATTGCAATATAGCCAGCAGGTTGTTCTTTCCAGTTTGAGTATAGACGTTTGTGCATGTTGAAATGTGTGTTTTTAAATTGCTTTTAAGTGCAGTCTGCTTATGCTAGTTACTGACACTATTTCAGTTCTCATCTTGCCCTTTGTAATCTTTGTTTTCTCTTTCAGCTTACTCTCTTTTACATAACCTTGGTTGAGAATATTTAGGGTTCTTTCCAGTTGCAGAAAAAAGCTCTGATGAGCCTTAATTTAGGACATCTTTCCATTGGATTGTGGTTCTTCATTGTCTATTCCAGGATGTTTTCCCTGATGATCTTTTTGTACAATCCTTAGGCTAATTTAATTTAGAGCATGTTCTTTGGACCTGCTTCCTGAACTTCATTTGTCAAGGGGTTAAAAGCCATGCTGGAGAAATGCCATGCACTATTGCCATCTCCTTTTACCACACCCCCTGGTCCTGTTAGAGAAAGGAAGGAGATTGCTTGAACCAGCCCAAATCGGTGTAACTTACTTTCAGGGGTTTTTTTTTGTGTAATTGCAGTGCATTTTTCTTTTAAGAGTTATAGTTAGACTTCTGTTCCATTGCTCTTCCTTATTTTCCTCCTTTTGTGGAATCCTCACTTTAAGGATATGTTATTTTTCCCCAGTTTGCTAATGAGCTCATCAGTACTCCAGCAGGGGGTCAGGTGAATCACTTATGACTCTCAGGCTTGCTCAGGGTAAGATGGGATGAAACTAAACAGGTTTAGGCAATTTGAGAGATACCAGGTTGTCATAAGTATTCTCCAGTTTGTTCTTTTACAATATTAATCTGAAATCTTATGTTCTTTTTTGTTTTTAAGTTATGATTGCATCTTTGAAGTAATGTCTGGAAAAAAATTTCAGTGAACTTCTTATCTTTCAAAGAAGAATCTGACTCTAGAGATTTTGCTTTAGTGCTCCAGCTTTTACTTCAACTTCCTCCTGCTCTATCAGAGTTTCCAGAACTTTTCTTGCACTGTTTGGTATCCATGGCTAATTCAGTTTTTTAAAATATTTTGCTAGTGTTGATTTTTGTCCTTTATGTGTTTGACTTACTCTTTTATATTTCATTCTAGTATTTGACAGAGTTTCTGTTTTGAATAGGCTGCCTTCATTCTCCTGCGAAGGGAAGGAAATTTTGGATGATTCATCCATTTGGTCTTTTTCTCTCAATTTCCCACAGTGTGACTCTTTGTCATAGGTCACTCTGTGTTTGCCCAAGTCACCTTTCTTCAGGCCATTCTTTTTATTTTGCTGAAGGAGAAAACAAACCAAAATTGTAGCACAGCAGGGTAAAATGTGTGAGTCCAGAGGCATCTTTGTATAACCAAGTGTTCACGTCTCCTGGATTTGTAGCAGCTTCATTATTTGTACTTATAATGGCACTTATAATGGCACTCCTCCTCTGTGTTCTTAACCTGCTTTTTCATTCATTTGTGTTTTTGCTTGGCATTGAAGCTGCTGCAGCTAATTAAATATTTTTGCTGACTGTCCTTAGGAAATATTTTTGATAATGAAACTGACAAAATTGAACTGTTCAGAAATTCTCTGACTTAAAATGAAAACAAAATGAGTTACTGAATGTGCTTTTTTTCAGCTTGTTACCTATTGGAGTATTTCTGAGTACAATAAGGCTTTTTTTTTCTTTAATGATTTAAATATTGTGAGTAATTCATTACAACATGACTGTGCATAAAACTTCTTAATGAAACAGTAGCATAATGTAATTTAGTCAACTGTAGCTTCTCCCTTTGACCTTTACTGTGATAGTAAACTGCAAATGCAAAAAGTATAACATTCTTCAAAGCACACATCCATGTGATTTAGAGAACTGCAGATGACATAAATAGAGAAGCAGTTATGTATAGCTATTATTCTAACACTCTTACCCTCCTTTAACTGGATGTTTCACCAAGGAACTGCAAGCCTGGAGGTTCCAAAAAGGTTTCCAGAGTTGGAGTGGAGTATTGAGTCCTACAGAACTTAATCTATTGGTATGAGTACACACAGCTGTAATCCTGACAAAAAAGCTGTCTCTGCCTGTGAGAACTGGAGATTCAGAGCACTCATGTGGAAAGTGCAAAATAAAGGAGTTGAATTTTGACTGGTTTTGGTTTGTTTTTTTTTTTTATATACAAGACAGGCTGCTTTGATTTGTTGGCTGTGGTAACCACACCATATTGTGATCATTTGGTTCTTGGCTTTCTCATAAGTAGTAGCATGAATTGTCTGCTCATGAAAAGCTAATGCCTTCATTTCAGTTAAGCCTGTTTTTCTTTATTGACTAGACAACAGAAAGATAATAAACTCATTACCTGTGGTATTTCTAATGAGCTGTTTGCTTTGTGCAAACTATTAATTTGAAGCCTTGCATTCCTTTTAAGAAATTAAATCTTTAACCTTTTCTTAAATCGAAGAATCTGGAAAATTCTGAGAAATCCATCTAAGTGATAGAATGAATTTTCTTTTAGTTTTCATTACTGACTAAGAAGACTTGATTAGAGTATTTGATTTTTGACATGTGGTATTTGATGAACTGTACAGTCCAAGGATTTGATACCAGTGTATGAGGCCTTTGTTTGAAGTCCAGAGGTTCAAACTTACTTTTTTCTGATGATTAGAGATGGCACACAGCAGCTGTTCTCTGTTCTACTGACAGTCTGTCCATTTATTAGTCTACCAACTCCCACATCATAATTATTTTGAATGAAGCAGCAGGTATGTCTCTAGTCCATGGAGGCTGGTGGTGGCACTCATGTTTTCAGAGACACTTCTGTGGGCCTTTGCTGAATCAGAGCCTGAGTAAGAGAATGATCTCAGTAGTGGGTAGGCACAAAGCACCTTGTGAATCAAGTCCCTTTGTTATCTTCCAGCAGTTATTTCTAAAAAATGCTCCTTGCAGAAAAAAAGAACGAGTTTTAATGGCTTTGGAAGAGTTTTCCCCAGTCTTAATGCATAGATAGATAGTCTGTGGGGAAATTCTGTACCTTTCCCTGGAGAGGAATAAATTATTGCTTAACCTAATGGTAGAGTTTGGGTCAGTTCTTTGAAGATAAATTAATCCTCATTTGAAGGTCATGCTCTGGCTGGTATTGTTTCCAGCTCAGTGATTAAAAGCTTAGTCACCCTCTTCAGTTCCTCCTGGATTGGTGCCCTGTGTGTGGGAGCTGAGTGTGAGCTTGACAGGGACCAAGAGGCCAGGGCATTGGGCTGTGTATTGATAAGAAGCTCTTGCAAAGAGCAGGAGAGTAGTCACATTCATCTTTTGGGTTTGTTCTCTTTGGGAAGTGAATTACTGCATTTTGAAGCAGGTTTTTTTCCCCATTAAAAGTAGCTAAAACTTATTTTACTGATTTATCTTCTGAAGTTCTCATTTTCTCCTGTTTTATAACACTGAACAGTGAATTATGTGGTAAGGGGAACATTATATGTTCCCCTTATCATATAATATGTGGCTAGTTTGCCATTTAGTTTTCTCATGCTGATTGCCTTTTCTCTGGCATGTAGATCCACTTACAGCACTGCTCTTGTAACTTACTGAAGCTGCAAGTTTAGCCAGGTCAGATAAAATGTGTATTTTTGTTTTGCTGCTTATTGTGTAATTACTGTAAATGGTCATGAATGATCAGGAAGTTTCCTTGCAATGTAGCACCCAGTGAATGCAACATCCAAGTGCTATATGGAAATCATTTTGTTATGTTAGAAAAAAATCATCTTATAGAGATTGTAAATTGTTTTTTACTTCATTATCTGAGAAGACTGTAATTACCAAAATTGTTTTCCAGGGCAACTGTTATTATGTGGTTGGCTTTTTGGCAGTTTTCTATTACTGTGGCATTAACAGGCTGAATCAGCAGCAGATGTAAACACACTTAAGTGATTTTCACAACCTGAGTTTTCAGGGCTAGCTGGTTAATATACTGCTCAATAGAATTTCAAATGTTGTGATTTTGGGGCATTTTTCTGTGCTGAAGTGATTGATGAGACTAATTTTAAATCTAGAAGTTGTCATTCTGTGACTGCTTAACAAGGACAAATTATTTTTGTCTAAGTTGGAAGAAGAGTGTCTAAAAAGCAGGAAAAACAGTTAATAACAGACATGCCACAGCTGCTGTGTGGGTGTTGTAAGATGAGTAAGTATACACAATGCAGGTGTATGCACTTGTTAAATAGCTTTTTTGGGGTGGTTTTTTTCTTGTTGCTGTTAGTATATGACTGCCAGTTTAACAGGAGGATGTTTTCCATGCTGCGCTTTCCTGATCAGGTTTCCAGTTTGGTCATAATTCTGTAGAGAGAATGTGTGATGAAGAACATTAAAATTATGTTGAAGACTTGGGCAATTTTGAAACAAATTTCTTTGGTTTCAGAGAATGGTTCCTAAAAAACCCAAGCAACCCAACCACAATGACAGAAGAGCCTGAAGCAGGACGAAAACCTCTCTTAAAAAAACCCCAAACAACAAAACAGTGCAGAAAGAGCCCCCAAACCCAGGAAATAGCCATGGCTTAGAATGAGGCAGGAGTGTTTATCAAGCTTCCAAAGATGGCTGCAGTCCCAAGCACTTGCTGCCGTTCCTTTCCTTTCTGGCCCTGGCTGATGGTGAGAGGAAAAGGCTGGATGTGTGGTGGGATGCTGACTGCCTGTGCTGCCATGCTGGTGTGCTCCTGGCCATGCTCCTTTCCCTGGAGGGACATGAGCTGTGCTGCCAGCCTGTGTCCCCTGCTGGCTCCCAGGGCCTGTGTGCTGAGCTCTGCTGCTGGCTGCTGCTCTCAGCCCCACAAACATCCCTAACTCTGCTCTTCCTCTCCTTCTGCAGCATGAGCTCTGAGGGGTCACAAACTTCACATCCACTGTGGGAGGACATCCAGGATGCTTACTTTTATAATATACAGATACACAACTCATCTCACATTCCTGCCCAAAGAAATTGATATTAGAAATGTTGGAACTTTTTCCCTGAGCAAGAGTAATGTCTTCAATATTGTGCAAAAATTGACTATTATAATGAAATACAAAAGATTTGTTCCCTTTCAGTTGGCAGTTATGCTTCTTAGTTTTGAAGATCAGGTCTCTGAAGGATTACACTTTTTAAAAATTCTGTTCACTTTTCAGAAACGATGTTCTAATAATAATCTAAAAAGTAAATTGATTAGATAGTCATTGAGTGTGATTTATCATTGTAACAGTGAGGTATTGTCTTATGAAAAAAGTTTCAATGCTGCATTAATATGTCACAAGAACGATCTAGAAGAAAGGAAACGTTTCAAAAAGGTTATTTTCATGTTAAATAAACTTTCCAAGACAAAAGAACTCTACTGCAGTTTCTATATAAATGGAATTCAGAGTCCTGAAACTATAAGATGATATGTCTCAGCAACCCAGGAAATTGCAACACTCATCCAGAATTGTAAGTGAAAAGCACTATAGATACTTGTAAGCCTTGAAATTTGTGAGTGTCTGCAAACTCAAGACTTGATACTGTAATGAGAGGAAAGGAATTTCATTGCAACTAATTGGACAATACTTAGCTAGTTAGTGAAAGAAATGTCAGAGTCAACTCTTGAAAGAGCAGATCCAAAAATACAAGAGAAGACTTGGTATTTTGTTGTGGTCATTTTTTCACATATTTTGAAAGGCTCGTGTAGTACTTCTCACTTGGCTTGAGAAGATTTTTGATCTAATCTGTGTTTAATCAGATTGTGAGTGCCCCTGGAAAACCATGGGATCATTGGTAACATGGGATTCATGTCAGAGGAGTGGCTGCTTGTGAGGAGCTCACAGTAGCACACAGTCCTGGTGTGTGAGCATCCAGCCCTTGCTGGGCACATGAAGCTGAGTTTCTGTATGAAATGTGAAAAAAAATAAGTCTTGGAGTCCTGCGTGTGAGAGATCATTTGGTCTTGGGGAGTCTGATACTGCACAGACTGATCTTCTTAGCCTGGTTTTGCTAATGGGGCCTGCCTAGATGAACCCTAAAACACCAGGTTATTCTCTGGGAGTAGTTCCAGTGCTGGGTGCTGACCTCTGTTCCCATCTACCCAGTGTTACTTTCTTCTTTGGCACAGAGCTGGAGAGACAAAAAGAGTTTTGTGCAGAGGGAGATGGGACAGAGAAACTGAGCTTTGTGTGTTCTGTGACTTGGGGATGTTGGAATGCCTTTCTCCTCCAGGTCAGGAGGGGCTGCTGTGCTCACCTGTCAAATCCCATGCCCTGAGAAGATCCCAGGCTGCCCAAGGCATGATGGCCACGTGTACTGCTCTGCCAAACCTGCTGTTCCTTGTGCTTTAAGGAATCTCCTACCTCCTTCCTTCATTTAGCATTCCCACTCTGTAACTTACTTTTCATCCGTGTTCTCCTCCTCCTAAGTCTCTTCTCTACAGGTATTTTTCCCCTCAATTTTTGCTTCCTCTTAATGTGATTGAGATGTAAAGACTGTAAAGCATCAGGTGAGGGTTAAGAAATGTGCCTGCTAATGGTGAATAGGCAGGCTTTGGTGGGATGCAGACAGAAAAAATAAAAGAGCTTACAGACAGCAAACCACCAGGCCTTCAAAGACTTAACAGGGCAATTACAGAAATTGCTTTGATTCTGTACAATTTTGCTGTAATTCTGTGTGAAATAGCCAAGCTTTGCACTGACTGACTAATTGGAAGAATAGTATGTGATTGCTTCAATACCATGGCTTATAATTAGTAGGGAGGAATAACTTAACTTTCTTAAAGAAGAGTTTTAAAACCAATTTAGAGAAAATTGCTTTTTCACATTGAATTTGTGACAGAGTTGAAGTTAAAAAGTATTCTCAGTTGGACAAAGCAAATATGGAAGAGCTGAGGATGCTGTTTCTGCTCCTTCCCCTCGTGCGCCCTGTCAGAGCAGTCCCCCAGGAGCTGGCTCCTGGCTCTCCTTCTCCCTGCCCATTGCTCTGTAGTGTTTTGTTCTTGCTGTTTCAACTTCACATGATATTAAATTAAGCAAATCTTCAATCAGTTGTTCCAAAAAAACCTCAGATAGTGTATTTTCTCCAGAAAATACTGCTCAGGCTTTATTAGCATGGGGAGAATGCTTTCATTAGCCTTTAACCAGAAAGTGCTTCAACCCATATTTTCTCTGAACAAAATACCCCATCAAATAAGGAAAAATCAAAGATCTGATGTGAGAAGTTTTAGCCCAACCTATTAATTTGTTCAAATTAGGAACAAGTGAAAGCAGGGGTTTTGTAATAGAAAATGTTACATAAGCCAGTGCAAAGTAAACCTCTCTTTTTTTTTTAGACTTAATTTCTCACCTGCAGTTTTTTCTTTAATGAGTTTCTTGAAACTTAAGTGGAATTTGAAGTTCTGTGTGGACAGGGGATGGGGGACAGGTCTGTTAAAATAATGTCAATTATGTGAGGTAATATTTACAAAGAGGCTTCCTGGTTTGTTTTTAGTGTTGTGTCTGACACAGGGGTAAGGCTGAGTCCTGACCAGTTTGAAGGGCTTTCATGTGACTGAACCTCTGGCAAGGCATTCAGCTTAGGAAAATGGAAATTATGTATTGAAACTTTGGACTTTCTGCAACACAAATTGTAGTAAAATGCCTTATTTCAGACCAGTTTACTTCAGCTGGGTTTTTTCATGGGACTGGAACACTTTATTCCTTACCTATTTAGAGATCAAGAAAACAGCATTTAACAATTTTACTGCTACATAAAAAATGGACTTTGGAGAGACCTGGAAGTCATTGAGTCAATTAAACAGTAAAAGTTGGGTCAGTTCAACTATAAAAGTTTGAAGCTGACTTACAATTTAAATTGGAGGTTTAAACCACTGTTAACAGTCTCTTGAGGTAATAAATGTACCAGGCAATGCAGTCTCATACTGATGCCAGTCCTGGAGCTGCTTGTAATGTCTTCAGCAAAACAGGATCCTTGTTGGCTCCATGGATTTTGAAATTCCTTGTGTTAATAAGGATGTTAGTAGAGATTGTGGTGTGTGTTTGTTTTAATAAAAACAGCTGTTGCAGTGGCTGTTGTCTGGAAAAAGCAGTTTGCTACTTCCTACTGTTGGTAGGGATGCAGCTTGAGAAAAATCCAGCTGTAAACCTTTGTCCCTCAGATTTGCTGCTGTGCATTTGTGTGGCTATGCCTGCTGTGTAGTATAAATGATCTCATCAGAGTACTGCCCTTTCCTCATCTGCTCAAAGCATTTGCTGTGTAAAACACAAGCTAATCCTTAGCTTGTTGCATGTTTGTTTTATCAAACTCTTTTGGTGTTTATGCTTTTTGAATTTAGTTTAACAGTGGTAAGAACTAAATGGTGTTCTGCATTGATGTGACAGCAGGGAAGATGAATAAAATTCCTAATCTGAATGGAATCTATGTAAGGATAATTTCTAATTTTAATAGGAATGTTAAAAAGAAGAAATCAGGTTCTGTATTTGCAGCATTTCTTGACAGATACTGATGCTGTAAATTATACAGTTGTTCTTCCTCTGTATGGATTTTGTAGTACTCACGGCAATTTATAGGTCTAGAGTGCAGCTGCTGGAAGTCATTTATTCTCAGTTCTGTATTAAATCTATCACATATAATGCATTAACATTCAGTTCAGAGCTCAAGGGCTTATGGCTGCTTCTTTTTCGTTCTGAGTTTCTGTGTTTGCAAGGTATGCAGAAAACAAAATTTAAAAACCTAAATTGATATAAAGGAAAAAAAAAGGGAATTGTCCATGATAAATACTTGAACCCAGCTCATTTTGCAGTTTCAGCTGAGCAGTGAAAACAAACCCTGCTGTTAGCATTGCTGGAATTGGTAATGCTAATAAGCTTGTTTTGATGGATTAGCACTTCAGTCCTGTTTGCTTGAGTGATGCTCTTTACACACGTCAATCGGACGTGTCTGCAAGTTAGAGAAACTTAATATTCCTGCACTTTGGTTTGGGGGCATCTTAGGCTGGAGGGGGCTGTCATTCATTTACTTGATTCACCTTGTTTTAGGTGTGGGGGTTTTTTTAATTCGAAAAAATGGAAGTACATTATTTAAAATATTTCGGAAGTATTTATAATTACTATTAAAAAGAACTAAGCTGTACCTGGAGTTCGACAGAAGAGCAGGGGCAAAGACCATGAAGATTTGTTGAAGATATCATCTGTGAGGAAAGGGCAGGTGGAACAGACTGCCTGATATGAGTCCTGTACCTGTTTATTGTTGATGATTTCCCATCTCTCATAACAAGGTAATAAATCTAGGAAAACTGAGCTATGTTCTGTTTGAAATGAGGAGAAACTTGTACCTGGGAGAAGAGATCCTGAACTCTTGTTCTGGCATGATCACTTCCATGAAAAGGTGACTGGAACAGGCCAGATATGGAACAGATGTTATCTGTTAAACTGTATCAGTGAAAGTGCTCCTGGACCCTGTATGAAGGGATCTGCCAGCTTGTAAGCAGCCTAGTACCACTAAGGCAGAGAATTAAACAAGTTTTCAATCCAAAATCCCCAAATCTCTTCTAATTTTAACACCTCAGAAAAGAAGCAAGTAAAATAATCACAGATGGCATTATGAGAGTTTAATAAAACCATAGTTGTGGATGAATACACATTCCTCTGTTCTGCTGCATTTTTCAGTGAGTCATCTTCCATTGAAAAAAGTCCAGACCAGAACACTTCCTGAAAGCTTTAATAGTTTAGTTAAAGCTTCCAGATGTGATAAGACCTTCTGGAGGTTCCTACCTCCTGAGCCCTCTCCTTGATGAATGGTTCCTGCTCTAGTTTTAGTCAAGTTCATTGGTGACTAATACCACCAGCTAATGTATTAATTCTTACAGGAAAAAAATTGCTTTGCTCCCTTTCCAAATGAACTACTTCATCTAGGAGACTGCAGGTTAACAGCAGGGTATTGGAGTGCATGGACCAGATCCTGAAACAGGAGATAGAGGAGTGACAGCAAGGATTGCTCCATCAATAACTGGGCTAGAATTTGCCAGAGCTTGGGGGAGACAGAATAGTGTGCAGTAGTTGCAATCTGATGCAACCAAATCATCAGAAGAAACTGCATCCTTCCCTGCCTGAACAAGCAATTCCTGGAAAACATGAGTAAATTGCAAGAGCAGGGGTGTTAATCAGTCATGGCTTTGTAGAAGAGAATTTTGCTGCTCTGTGGTATCATCTGTCACACCTGTATGATGAATACTGGACAGGTATTGATACAGGGAGCAGGTTCTGCTGGGAACCTCAGTCCTGGGAATCCCTTCCCTGCTTGCTCTCAGTTGACTCCAAGATCCAGTTTTATAAAGACTGCTGAGAGAGACAGGGTGTTACTGAAAGCTTATGCTAACATTGATAGGCATTTGTACTGCAACACTTGATATTTTGTGTATTCATGCATATGATGCAAACAATTTTGTCCATACAAAGTCTTTATTTTGTGTATGTGGTGTTTCTGTGCTCTATACATGCTGTAGTATAGGGATACCATGAGACACTAAGAAATGCTGATGATTTCTCAGGTCAGAAAAAATGAGTCTAGAGGCCAGGTAAGACTTTTTTATTCAAAAGTTAGCTTGGAATTCCTCCCAGTCAAGCACATACTATGATGATGCTTGGTAAGGACAGGCTGAGTGGTGTTTAGCTCTTTGTGAATGCATGAAGGGAACCTTTGGTGGTCAGTGCAGCACAGCTCTATCATCTAGTGGTGTTTCATTTGTGCTGACAAAGCCTTTATCCTACCAGGAGCTTTCCCCAATGTTTGTTTATGTTCTCTTTTGTGTGGTTGCAATCACTTATGTATGTGATTGATATGCCATTTAAGTGAACAACCATGTTTGCAGCTTGGCAAATTGAGTGTTTTGTAGAGCAGGCAGGGTCAGGTCGGGGTGGAGCTGCTAGCAGATGATCCCTGCTGATGGGAAGTGCTTATCTGGAAAAGGTCCTGTGCGTGCAGAGCCCTCGGGGTGTGAGCTCTAGCACCTGTGTAAGCAGCAGAACTGACACAGCTCAGGGACATCTCTGCTCAGTGTCACCCCCAGATCTTTCTCACTTGCTTTTGTCGCTGAGACACTTCCTTGCACTGAAAAGGACAACACAATACTAATGAAATATGTCATCTTGGAAGAGTTTGAGCTTTATTATGGTCTTTGAATGAGCCACTACGCACGATTTGTCAGTCACTTCTGACTGAAAGCTGAATGCTAAAGCCCAGGTTTAAGCTGTGATAAAAATGAATGCTTTTGTGCCCTATTTCTATAGTAGTATGAAATCGTGGAGGTTTGTATGCGTGTGTTTTTCCTGGATACAGAACTGGGTTCAGTAACATCTGTCTGCAGAGAGCAGGCTGGGTACTGCAGTGCACTTAGAAGCTACAGCTGGTGCAGAATACAGCAGTGTGATTTGTACCCACAGTGATCCCAGCCCCTGTGAGTTGTGCTGATGGGAATACTCAGTGAACAGGAGCTGCCTGCCTGGTCTATTGAGCTGTCAAACCTTAGATGTATTTTGTGGCATAAAGAACAGATTTTTTTTCCCCTCCTTTTTTCTCCTTATTGAAGTAGTGCAATCAAAGTTTAACAATGAAGGTAGTTTTCAAGTTCTTAAAAGTCTTCTTGTCCATTCACTGGGTTTAGCTGGAACAATCCATAGCTGGGAATCTCTGATTATCCATTCATTTTCCATTCTTGTCATGGACTACCAGGTAAAAGGAAGACACAGAAGTATGTCCTGAAGGGCTGGGACAGCAGCTGGGGGAAATGTTACTATAGTGGGCCTTGGATTGGCAGTGGTTGGAGATGGGATTATCTTTAATCTCAGCTGGTCTCACATGATATAACTGATTTAGTGTGGAAAAACACATGCTAGACTAAAAGAAGACTTCTAAAAAGAAGTTGGAATAGGAAGTGCTAAACCATGAAGAAGAAATAAAATAGCCTGAAGTGCAGTAAAGTAGCTGGGTGAACTGCAGATATTTCTAGAGATTAACTTCCTCCTTCAGAGAACTAGGTCCTTATTCTGATAATCCACATGTGCAGAGCTTTAATAGCGAATCCACTTGATTTTAGGGGTTTTTTTTTGGTCCATTTATGCAAAAGATCAGCCTAAGATTGTCAGATGTTTCTTCTTCACATGAAAAATCTCAAGGAATAAGTTCTTCCTCAATATGGAAAGGAATAACAGTTCTACAGCTTCTTTGGGGGCTCTCCAAGCTCACAGCTAAACAACAAAATATTGATGAATTTCATGGGTTTGAGCTTTTTTTTTTTTTTTCATTTTAACATGTTGCTGAACAAAACTGGAGCTCTTTGTAGAAGAATTTATCAATGTCATGACTCTGAATCTCTCTGCAGTATTGTGTGAAATAAAAACATTAACTTACAGAGCCTTTCCAGACATTACTGACTGCTGTTACTGGCTTTGTGCTACTGGCTTACCAATACTGGTTTTCTTAAGAACATCTCAATCCTGGTTGGACAGGGAAAAAGTGGTTTTTAAAGGCTTTTGGGTTTGCTTGTTTGCATATGATGTGGCAAGGTAAGAAATGGTTAATAATAGAAGCCAGTTAGGCTGAAGTGTTGCATTTTCTTTCCATTGAATCTCCAGGTCTGTGGCTTCCTTGTAGCACAGGAGAAAGGAGGGCAGTCTGCTGTCTTGTAATAATTGCAGGAAAGATAGATTCACTAATTAGAACCAGAGTCAGTGTTTAAATAACACTTCTTTTCTGAACAAGCCCAGTGCACTGGACAAATTGCAGCTGCTTTACTGAGGTTGGAGATGCTGTGGTATTTGGATTTGAGCACACTGGGCAATAAAATCATTCTTGCACAGTGGTGATTCATTTATATATTTGTTTATTTAAAATTTAAAAGTATGTTATGTGTTAATACACTCAAGAAAACACAGTTTTGTAATGCAGATGATCACTTGGTTAAACTATTGTCTACTTTTGCTTAAGACTACATCTCTTTATTTTGTTTGCCTTTGGTTTTTTTGTTACTACATCCCCAAGATTTCCAAGTTAGCCTGAGGAAGTAAGATGCAATCCTATGTCCAATGCATATCTTGGAGTAAATGAGATTTTAAAAATACAGGACTGGTTCATTTAATATCAAATGCTCTTCAGCCATAAACTTAAAAACTTCACGCAGTGAGAAGTGGATACTGTGATGCTTTTGTAAATAATGCATATAGAGCCTGATGCAATGCAAAGGAAAATAATTAGACTTCAGATTGCCTGTGGGCAGGCTGTGAGAAGTTTTGTATGCATTTACTTGTTCATTCTTCATTGTGCCTCTTCTCATCATTTGAATCTGGTGCCACAGGCTCAGATGTGCTATTTTCCTGTTTTTATTTTTCCCCTGAATTTAACTGTCTCCTTCACCCAAGCCATTTCACAAATATCTGTTAGTTTTCTTTTCACAGGGACATGATGCAGAAGAAGCAGAGGAAAATGTCTATAATAAAATAAGATCAGACAGGAGGCTCTGTACAGCCTGATGTGGTTGTTCCAAAAGTCCATAAGGTTCAGCTGTGCAAATAGCAGTGCCCATGATAGATTGCTGGAACCAGTTAAATTGGACTGGGGGCTTCTGGCAAGCTGGGTGTCCCTTGTTTGTGCTGGTGGGAGGCTGTAGGGTTTTGAGGAGGTCTGGGTGGAGAAGGGAGGAACAGGATGGGTGTGGTAAGATCCCTGAATGTTGGAGTGTGTACACAGCAGGAACGGAGGGGAAGCAGGCAGTGGCACCTCAGGGTGGCTTCTCTCAAGCAGGTTTTTTATTTCCACACCTTCCACACTTCCCCTTTCCTGGGAGTGCAGGATTGTTGTCCTTGACCTGCTGTTCCTTTCTTCAGTGTGCTGGAGACAGAGGCTGCTGGGGCAGGGCAATTTGTTCAGATGCAACAATTACAGAATGCCCTAACTCTGTGTGCACCTCTGTCCTTCTCTGTTGGCACTGGAGAAGGACATGGCTAGGAGGAAAGACAGCTGATATCCAGGGCAGTTTTCTCTGAGGAAAACTGCTTACAACCAAACAAAGCACAGGCAGTTCCTGGTGCTGCTTGTAAGACACACTCAAAATTGTGGTTGTTTTACACATACTTTGTTCATTTCTCTTGAGGTAATGATGATTCAATTGTAACTATTGTTACAGTCCATTTTCACAAACTTTGATGAATTTAACTTGATGTTTCCTTAAGTGGAGTAGAGATAGAAATGAGAAAATGTTTATATGTGTCAGTTGTGGAGTGCTTTTGGAAATAAACAGCATGTTCTTCTGCTGACAGGATTTGAAATCTAGCAATCAGCGAGATGAAATTGCTGCAGCACGTGCATCCCTGAAGGAAAATTCTGCTTTCCTACATTCAATATGTTCAGCTTGTTTGGAACATTCAGATGTTGCATCCCTTACAGCCAGCAAGGATTCAATTTGCAATGAAATACAGAATGCTCTCAATGTAATTTCTAATGCTTCCCAAGGAGTTGGAAATAAAATGGAGCAACCTGCATCTCAAACAGCTACTCTTGGAAGTGCACTTGATGAGCTTGAGGTACGTAAACATGTGAGATTACAATATTTTTGGAAAAAAGGTTTATTTATTTTTTTAATAACTATTGGTATCATAAATAATGAGCCTAAAGGCAGTAAAGATTGTTACTCTGCTTAGTCCTAGTCTAAATAATATCACTTGAAATGATTTTATTGAGAGGGATCACTTCCTTCAGAGGAGTTTGGAATGAGGGCTTCGGGTGTGTTGTTCAGTATTTGGCTCCCTTGGAACAGAGGCAGAGTTAGCTCCAGTTGTGTCACTGCTGCTGGAGACAGAGACATCCTGCACTGAGTGGGCAGAGCTCAGGAGTTCAGTTTGCTCAGAAGTGATTCTCAGCTCACAGTGCCCACTGCTGCCTTGGCTGCCTTTGAGCTGCTGCCATGCATCTGAATCCTTGTCTCCAGAATGTGTCAGTGGGATCATTCTGTAATTTGTATAATCGAGCCGTTCAGAAACCTCATTATATTTGCTGCTTATCATTAAATAAAATGACATAGCCAATATGCTTTCACCACCTCTGCATTTCTGCTTCCATTATTGAAGCAAATACCGGGGGAAGGCAGCACTTTCTCTACTCCTGGCCTCATCCAAAGCTTTTCTATGCAGTTTTCCCTTTTTCTCATGGCTGCTCTGGCTCTCACCAGTGTCATTTTCCATTGTCCTGCCACGAATGATAAAAGATCTCCTGCAGGTGAAACTACAGACTACAATCCTCATGATGATGTAGGCCCAGATCAACAAAAGGAATGAGTGTTTCTAAAGACATTTGCAGATATAGGTGGTTTGGATTGTGAATTCTTGAATTTAGCACATCCCAGCATCCCAGTGCTGAGACTGTGATGCATTTTCAGGAAAATTGATGTTAGGACTGATGGTAGTAGATTTTTATCTAAAAGTTTCAATGGAAGATTAAAGAAATACATTGAAATATGGCAGTTTATTGATCAAAACAGTGGCAGTTTATTGATCAAAACAGATCTCTCAATCATGCTGAAAGTCAAATCAGACAGGGTTTTCCCCCAAAGGAACAGGCTACAATTGCACCTTACGTGCCATCCGTTCTTGCTTCTCACAACAGGTTTTAAAATTACAGTTCCTAATCTATTTTCCTAAGAAATGGAAGGGAGAAGTAACATGTCAGACTAATACATAAATTGTTACAGTGTAACTGTGAATGACAAATGAGATCCCTTGTATGAGACCCACTATTTACCTGAAATTACTTAAAAATTAAAAAAAAAAAACAAAACAAACAAATGTCAAAAGGGTTGCATTTTTTTTACTGCAGATGAATTAATCGTGGCTCTATATAAGCAGTACTATTTAAGAATGCAATAGCATTCATTATTGTTCTAAAATTTGAAATTTGTGATAATCACAAAATGAAAAAAAATTGTATTTTGAATTGAATTTGTTTTTATTTGGAAATGTAAGAACACAGAAGTCTGACGGTTGTAAAAAGCTGTTGTTTATCAAGTTGCAAATATATTTTTACCTAGGTAGCACAAATGGGAATTGAAGCTGTGTGAGTTAGATAAAGCACAATTTATAGAGCATTAAACTTCTGAAATGATTTTATGAGTTAGATGGTTACACTTTTCTCCCTTTACAGAAAGTTCTATTGGCTGAGGACCTGAAATAACCTTTGCTCTATCTTCTTGTTGCAAACAGTGTCATGGAATAGATTGATGCAGTAAATAGTCTGGTGGGAACAAATCTCATTAAATGTTTATAGTGTGGAAATGTATCTCAGAGCTTACCCAACAATCTAGTATCTAGATGTTTTGCAATATCATTCTTCCTTCGCCAGTGCTGGCACTGTGAAAGTTATTAAAGATTTATAGGTGAGGAAACCACCAGTAAAATTAGAGCAGCTAACTCTTAAATCAGTAGATTCTCAACAATTCCTCTTAGAGGCTCCCTGTAACTACCGTGTCATTTGTAAATAGACACAAAATCGCAACTTTAAAATTTAATTGCATATTAAGATCTGTGAAAGGAGCGTGTGGGTGCAAGTTATCTAATGCCTTTCCCTGGTCTTTCATCTTGTGAATGCAAAGAGATTTCTCCCAGTATGCTGCAGGTCCTGCATGCCTGAGTGTCTGTGGTCCTTGAGTGACCGTGGCCATCCAGTGAGCAGTGACATGAGAGATGCCAGCAGGCTGTAAGTCACTCCAGAACTTCACCAGTTTCTGCATACCCATGGGCCCTCCTTTTTTCTGGATCACATCAGTGAGGGAGAAAACAGGGATCTAATCACTCCTCTTAAATGCTCCCTTGTGCTTGAGTCTTTAAGCTACCTAAGAGTAGCTGACCACTGTTTAGCCTGTTAAATCAGACCCACCAGAGACTGCTTCTTGTGTGTCTGACGTCTTCTCATTGAGTCTTTCCTGTGTAGATGTACTGATTATGAATAAGTAATGAAATGTTTTGAAGAATTTTATCTCTTGGGCAGTCTGAACTCTTATTTTCCTGGCTGTTACTGCCTAGATTTGTTTATTCAGAGATGAAGCATAGTAGCTTTTTGGCCAGTGCTATTTGTCCATCTTGGTGTAAACATTATTGTCCAGACTGTCTCCCAAAGGAGGACATTGCTGTTTTGGATCAGCTGAGATTTGAAGTGTTCTAATATAACACTTTCATTTCTAACTTAAGCTAGACAGTCCCAGAAACCGTCCTATTAAATCTAAACTGAAAAAAAAAATTAAAATCCTCCAGTTTACAATTAGTCTGGCACATACTGGATAAGTGCAGATTAGTTCTGATTTACCTAAATTGCACATCAGGATATCTGGCATAGTTTTCTTGTTTAATATTTCTTCTGGAAGCTTGAAACTACCTATGGATGTGATGGGAAAAGTGAACCGGGGGTATGTGGAGTGTAGATTTGGAGATCAGGACCATAATGACACGTTTCAGATGTTCAGTCATGTTACCAGTAACTGGTTTGAATTTCTTCAAATGCTTACCTTCAGTATAAGGTAAATATACTTACCTTCACGTTTCATGAAAATCTCATATTCTCCTTTTCTTTTTCTTTAGAATATTTGCTTGCGGCACAAATGCAATTAATATTATCAAGCCAAGAGAGTTGTCTGCTTTTGCTTACCCTACCTACTGAAAAGCAAAAGGACACATATCTATGTCCTTTGGAAAAATAATCATTAAAAGAAGCTGCAGTTTTTATCTTTGCCCGTATTCGGCCTGTTAAAAGTGGCAGTGGTGACTTTCTGCCGCAGTGTGGGATTGATTAGACTAAAAATCAGCAGAATTAGACTCCTCATGTAATCTGACATAACTTCCTCAGCTGTGAGCTACCACTGCTGCCTCAGAGTTAGATCCAGAGGTTCTCCTGATCTCTAAAACACTAACTAGGCATTAAAGCCCTCTTTCAAGACTCTGAATGGCAGAGAGAACCTGGGTTTGTCTGCAGATGACCTCTGTGTGCAGCCCCACTAGGGAAAAGGGAATCTACCACGCTCAAAAGTACTTTGGAGGCTTCCAGTGGAAAGGGCTAGCAGCACATCTGGGAACCATGATGTCACTGTGGCTCCTGCAAGTAAAAAAAAATCATCAGCTTCACTGAACTGACTTGTACCTGTGCTCCTCATTCTTTCAGAATTTAATAGCCCAGGATCCGCTGGCAGTGAAGGAGGAGAAGGTGAGGCCGTCGCTGGAGCAGCGGCTGGAGGCGATCATCAGCGGGGCGGCGCTGCTGGCCGACTCGTCGTGCACGCGCGACTCGCACCGCGAGCGCATCATCGCCGAGTGCAGCGCCATCCGCCGGGCCCTGCAGGAGCTGCTGAGCGAGTACCTGCGCTCCGTGAGTACTGCCCTCCGGGGAGAGAGGAACGGGGCGGGGCCGCTGGGAGACACAGCACTGGGCCACGAGCCACAGCGGGTCACTGAGAGACACAGCGCTGGGCCATGAGACACAGCGCTGGGCCACGAGCCACAGCGGGTCACTGAGAGACACAGCGCTGGGCCATGAGACACAGCGCTGGGCCATGAGCCACAGCGGGTCACTGAGACACAGCGCTGGGCCATGAGACACAGCGGGTCACTGAGAGACACAGCGCTGGGCCACGAGCCACAGCGGGTCACTGAGAGACACAGCACTGGGCCACGAGCCACAGCGGGTCACTGAGAGACACAGCACTGGGCCACAAGACACAGCGGGCCACACTGGGCAACTGTGTAACACAGGGTCACTGACACAACACTGGGCCATGAGTGACAGCAGGCACCCAGTAACACTGGGCCACTGAGTAACACTGGGCAACTGAGTAATGTAACATGGGGGCACTGAGTAACACTGCAGCTGAGTAACACAACACTGGTCCACTGGGTAGCACTGGGCAACTGAGTAATGCAACACTGGGCAACTGAGTAACACAACACAGGGCCATTGAGTAACTCCAGGAAACTGAGTAACACTGAGCAACTGAGTAGCCCAACACAGGGCCACTGAGTAACACTGGGCAACTGAGTAATGTAACATGGGGGCACTGAGTAACACTGCAGCTGAGTAACACAACACTGGTCCACTGGGTAGCACTGGGCAACTGAGTAATGCAACACTGGGCAACTGAGTAACACTGAGCAACTGAGTAAGCAACACGGGCCACTGAGTAACGCACCAGTCCACTGAGTGCACCAGGCAACTGAGTGATGCAACACTGGGCAACTGAGTAACACTGAGAAACTGTAATGTAATAAAGAGCAACTGAGTACTGTGGGGCTCCTGAGTAATGCAACACTGGGTAACTGAGTAACACTGGGAACCTGTAATGCAATAAAGAGCAACTGAGTACCCCCAGGGCTGATGAGTAACACAACACTGGGCAACTGAGTAGCACCGGGCTGCTGAGTAACACAACATTGAGCAACTGAGTAACACAACAATGGGCAATGAGTAACACTGGGCCACTGAGTAACATAACAATGGGCAGCTGGGTAGCACTGGGCCACTGAGTAACACAATGCAAGGCCACTGGGTGACACTGGGCCACACTGGGCAACTGAGTAACACAACACAGGGCCATTGAGTAACTCCAGGAAACTGAGTAACACTGAGCAACTGAGTAAGCAACACGGGCCACTGAGTAACGCACCAGTCCACTGAGTGCACCAGGCAACTGAGTGATGCAACACTGGGCCACTGAGTAACACTGGGAAACTGAATAGCATCCTGCTGCTGAGTAACACAACACTGAGCAACTGAGTAATGTAACACAAGGCCGCTGAGTAACACAACACAGGGCCACTGGAGAACTGAGTAACACAACACAGGGCAACTGAGTGTCAGCTGAGTACCTGGGACAGGTGAGTAATGCAGGGCTGCTCAGTACCACGGGGCCCCACTTGGGGCTGCCTCAGCACCTCATGCTTAGCATTTAACCAAGAAATAAAGTACAGTTGGGCCTGCATTTCACAACGTGCTCTTTAAAAAGTTGAAAGGGACGTTTTTGTCCAGAAGTCTAAGCAAAAACTACGCATCCCCCAGAGTGAGTATGAATTGTATTGTGTTGTGTGTATCAACTCCGTGGAAAATGCCATACTGTAGATAAAATGTACATGTTTAGGTTATTTTATGCTTGGTGTGAAGTATCACTGGTTCAGAACAGACAATCCTTCATATGCCAGAAACAAGAATTTCTTCATAATGCCACTTCCTAGACTAGAGTTTGAAAATGTAGTCTCTGTTCCTGTAGAATGCGACAATTTAAATAATAATTTCTTAAAAGGTAAGTAATCTGTTATTGTTGTTTTCAAGTAGAGTGTTGACACCAGAAAAGGAGAAGAGCATCAATCGATGAGTGTTAGAATGACTAAATTGCTATATTGGGAAGACAGGAGTGTTGGTAAATCCAGAAATCTGGTTGTCTGACATGCTTGTAGCTGTGAATTAGAAAAGGAACGTAGTTTGCGTTTTAAAAGTGATTTTTCTTTTAGATTTGAAGAATGGATTTGACACCTGTTATGTCTGGCAGGTAAATGTTGAAACAGTGGAGACTCAATACTGATAGTATGGGTACACAATGTTAATCTCATGCTTTTCATCTGTAAACATTTTCTGTAGGCATAATGTTCTTTTCTAAAGATACCTCAGGATGATTCATCAAACAAGCACATTGAGAGAGCAATTGTGTTATACAGATACTTGCTCCCTTTTTGGGAAGCTGAAATTCCTTTCTGTTCTGTATGTCAGCAGTTAACACTGTCTAAAGCTGTTCTAATGAGGCTGTTTGCTTTGTCTTATTTTATTGTCCTTAGGATAACGTACTGTAGGGACTAAACTAATCTATGCATATCAGATTCTTTTTCATCTCACAGCTGTTGTACTTTTTGGTATTTCTCTATTTATTGGGAGTTCACAGATGCTTTATTAAAATCAAGTTGTGCTTTCAGGCCTTACACCAGAGCAAGGTGCTATAAAAGTTTTAATCAAAATGCTGTTAGATGCATCCTTAATTCTTGAACCTCTCTGGAAGTGCTTTACACATGGGTTAGTGAGATTTCTTCAGCCCTGGTTAGCCTGGAATGTAAATCTTTGGTACGTTGTTGTAGCAGATTTCTCTTGCAGTGTCTGTTCTTGTAGGTTGGGTCACGGTTTGTTGTTAAGTAGCTGAAAGTTTTATACAGGAGGGCATCCACCTTTAATGGTTGGGCTTAATGATCCTGAAGGGCTTTTCCAACAGGATGCAGATGTAGTGAACAGCATCCTGTATTACTCCAAAAGGTTGCTGTGGGTTTGTCCCAAGAACACTTTCCTGTGTATCTCTGGTGTGAAACGACAAGATTTGAAGTCAAATGGTCTTCAATTCTTAGGCTCTTGAAACAAAATCGTGATGATCTTTTGTACTTCAGAAATAGTCATGGGTTTAGGGGTACATGATGTACAATGGGTGGAAAAGAATAAAACATAACCCACTCCACTGACTTGAGAGTCAGAAAGCAGCTATTGAAATATGACAGTAAGGGAAAATGTCCTATAATTTGATGCAGAACACAGTGACTGCACAAGGCAGCAAAGACAAGGAAATAGAAAGGAAAAAATACAAAAGATTTAAATGTATGAGGTTACATAACAGGAGGGAATGAAAAGTTTTTAGTTTCTTTTAGAGCTCTTCTTATACAATTATTACTGAATGGATACACTCACTGAGTTAAATAAGTTTTTCAACGAGAAGATTATCAGATGTCAATTACTTTATTTCACAGCTCTAACTTGCTGAAGAGGAGATGATAGATCCAGGGAACAGTGCTGATTTATCAGTGTCTTTTTGGCTCTTCTATTAGTAGTTTCAATAAACCAGGCTTGGGAGTTGAATGAGCTGTAAAGATGATGACAGCTATTTGTTACCATAGCACAATTTAATTTTCCTCTTCTTAGGAGCACTGTTGTACTCCACAGGCAAGTGCTGTGTCTGTGGAATACTTCATGGGTGTTTGTGTGTATGCCCTCCTGGCCTGTGCCCAGTGCTGAGTGAGCTCCAGAGCTCCTGTGCCACAGCTTGTATGTGAGAGTGGGAACTTTCCCTTGCCCACAGTGCACCCAGGGTGTGCTTTGCTCTGGCTTTGTGCTCCTGGTGTGTGGCTCCCAAGCACATCCTCCCTGCTGCCATTTCTCCCCTCTGTACTCCCTCTCAGCAGCTGTGCCAGTCAGCTGCTCCAGGAGATTGTTTTTCTGCAGATGGATTTCCTATTTCTTGCTGACACATTGTGGCACCTTGCCTTAAGGCTTCTTCCCATGTGAGTGTTGCCAGGAGCTGCAGTGCCCCAGAGACACCTCAGCCAGTAAGTGCCACCTCCACAGGTCCTCTTCCAGCAGCTGCTTTGCCAGGAAGCTGCCCTGGGCTCATCCAGGGTCTCTCTGGCTCTGGTGCTGATGGTGGATGTGCCCTGCCCAGTACATGTGGAGCTTAAACAAGGCCATTGCCAAGGACTTGGGGGCCTGAACTCTGTAGGTTCTGCATTGTCTGCTTTTTTGAAACTAGGCCTCGGTGCTTGAACTTGACAGGAATGAGGGACTTGTCTTTACAAACAAGCTGTGGGTCTGCTAGGAGATAAAACTGGCACTGAGAGGTATGAGAAACAATGGGAAGGTAGGTCTGCTGATAAATAACATTGGATACTGAGAAATGAAAGAAGCAATGGGAAGAACCATAAATCCCATAGGAATTCCACTGACTGACACAAGGAAAAGAAAAAGAGGAGGGTTATACATTAGAAGGAGGTCTTAGGTATTCGATGTTTTGGGAAGTCTGTACCTCTCAAGTACACAGCCAGTGGAGAGAGGGACACGTGGCTGGGAAATGAGGATAAAAGGAGGCTGCATCCTCCAAAAATTTGAGAGACCCCAGGGGAAATGCCCCATGGCCTCTGCCTTTATTCAGATAAAGTAATGGGACTCCTCTGTCTCCTCTTTTGGACATAAACCTCTGGTGTTTGTGGAGTAATTTTCCTGACAAACTGTACAGGAGCTTAGGATTTATTAGCCCTAATATTTGAAACAGTATAAGGAATATAGCTTTTGTGGTTCCTAAATTTGTTTTTTTTTAATTTTCCTCAATTATTTAAAGTGTCTAATAAGCCTCAAGGGCATCCAAGATTAAGAGCTTGTTAGTGTCAGTGATAAATTTTTAAAAATCTTTTTTTAAAAGAGTTTTTAATGCAAGCTGGGAGAAATATTGTCTCAGAAGATACTTGCTTTTATGTGAGTGTCTTTTCTACAGAGGTTTTATCACAATGAATGGTATAATGGAAAGTGAAGCAAAATGCTCTCCACAAGAACCTCTAAGTTTTTCTGTTCACAGAATAATTCAGACACAGCAAATTGCAAATAGATTTATAATTCTTCTGAAAGGCAGCAGTTTTTCTTCTGAATGATTTAAAAAAATTCTTTGAAATTATTTGTGTACTATTGGTATCCTTTGGGAATTTTACTCATAGCCATGCATTGTTAGGAGTTATATTTGCATTTTAGGACATCCAGTAACAGGAATTACTACTTTGGGTTTGGATATCTTATCAATGGCAGAATCATACTGTAGTGTGAATAGTAATGGAATAATGTATCCCCTGGGACAATCATGTTGTTCTAGTGATAAGCACTTAAAACTTTTTCTCAATGAGCAACTCTTGTCTCTCCATCCTTTCCAATGAGAAGTTCCTGAACTCTGTGGGGTGCAGCAATACGAACTCCACGTTTCCTGAGTTGTGCTTTTACTCACTCACAGTAAGGACATTCCCTTCCCTTCAGAAGGGGGTCAGAAAGGATAATGCAGTTGTGATTGTGTGAGTGGAAGTGGCTCTTGTGAGCAGCACTAAGTGCTGCTGTCTCTGCCATCATTAAATAGGGAGGTGAACAATTATTCTGCATCCTCCTCTGGCTTTCAATAAAGAAAGGTCAGATACACTGCTGATATGAGAGCTGCTTTCTTGAACTGAATTCCTCTTACTCTTTGAATGTGTTTCATGCTCTTTGAGCTTCATTAGTTTTAATAAAGCTTATTATGGCTATAGGTTGGAGATACATATGTGTGTGTGTATGTATATATGTCAGTGTATTTTTCTAATCAGTTCTGATTTCACTTCCTTCTTGAGTATTCCAAGAATTGTATTGTATTGTTTCTTAACCGGGTTTTTGTGTCATGATTACCTAAATGTTTGGGTGAGACATGGGTAATTCAGTCTGGACATGTGTGGCTCTTGTGCCACAGGTGGTGGCAGCTGCTGTGTCCTGCTGTCCCATAGCTGTGCTGTGTGTGTGGCAGGGAGCAGAGCCAAACCAGCCCTTCTCACACCAGCAGTGCATCCATTAAAAAATGAGAGGAGAATAATGATACCCTTTACCTTGAGGCACATCAGGAAGTGAACTGAAGCTGTACCTATTTCTATTACTGCTAATCAAGCCCTGGCTATCCATGCAGCCTAGGGGCAGGCCAGCTAAGGCTGAGCAGGAATGTCCTGTGCTCTGTGGCAGAGCTCAGGAATGATCAGGTGTGCCCTGTGTGATCAGGAATGATCAGGTGTGCCCTGTGTGATCAGGCAGAGCTCAGGAATGATCAGGTGTGCCCTGTGTGATCAGGAATGATCAGGTGTGCCCTGTGTGATCAGGAATGATCAGGTGTGCCCTGTATTGCATGTAGGGCATACCTGAACCTTGCTGGGAATGCAGCTCCTGGAGCTTCATGAATCTGGCTTCCCTCAAAGCTCCAAAGCCTCGTCCTTCACCACCGGATTGTGCCCACAACTTCTGGCTGTGAGACCTGTTTGGGTCTGAGCACATCAGCTGAAGTGCTGTGGGGATGAGGCGAGGAGCCAGGATCCCTGAAGGCAGAGGAGGAGCTGGGGCAGGCAGTGAGCTGCTCTGGGTGAGCCCTTAAGGAGAAGGGGGGCAGTGCAGAGCCTGCTGTACCCTGGGGAGGGTCCAGCTGTGGGAAAGGGGACACATCTGACATGCTGCTCTTGGGCTGTTGTGTCTCTAGAACTCTGGCTGTTCACTTACTGGACCCTGAGCATTGCAAACTCAAAAGCAGGAAATAGGTGGAAAAGCAGGAGTTTTTATTTATTGGTGGTGTGGTTCTGGGCCTTGCTCTTTGTCTCAGCTCTTAAATTTGATTGCTGTGGAGCTAATGCCTTGCTGTCCCTCTGCACTGAGTATTCTTCAGCAAAGCTTAAGCTCTGACCACTGTCTGGATGTGGGGACTGTGACTGATAATGTTTGTTGTGGTAGTTTATTGCGTTCTTACATACAGATGCCTCAAGCATACTGTTATCTCCATGTTACTTGTACTTCATGGTTTCCTGATGAAGACTTTTAACACTTTCCTGGGTTGCCAGTGACACCTAAGGAGGTAAAAATTTGGGACTGCTTGACTTGTCCTTTGTGGTTGCTTCCACTTTCTTTCACAAATATTTATGTAACTCATAAAGTTCTGTGTCGCTGCTCTCTGAAGAACTGAGCCCAAACTTGGTAGACTCAACTAACAGGGAGTTTGAAGAAATTCCTTGTTAAAATCTTCAAGAACAAAATGGCTGTTGGTTATTCATGAAAGGGGTTGAAATAAGTGATTTCTTACAATCCTTGTTTTTAAATAGTTTTTTTACTTCTGAACAAATAAAAATTACTTGTGTTTGTGCCTCTTTACAAGAAGAGTGGATTTGAATGCTCTCACTTTACTGTCCTCTTTCTTCTCAAATATTTCAAGAAAACTGGTGTTCCAGAGAAGTTTGAAATTTAGGTATGTCAAAATGTAAACTAGAAGAATTTCGATGTGTGGGTGGGAAGTGTCACTCAGTTCTTCTCTTACTCATGGCAGATTTTTTTATGACTTTATTGAGTATTATGTTTTTCAAAAAAGAATGTATTCCAGTAAAATTGGTATGTCTATATGACATATTATGCTGGCATTTATGCAAAAAAATACGTAGTTTTCATGATTCTGTTGCTCACATTGCCTGAGTAGTTGATTGAGTTGACTTTGAACACTCCTACAGAAGATTTTCTTCCATTTTCTATGCAGTATGCGTAATTGAAAATTATTTTTCTAAATGTTCACTTTCAGTGAACATTTTGTTTTATGGGGAATTTAGATAAGAATTGTTAAGGAGGAGGATCTTAAATGTACTTAGAGAAGTAGTCTAGTGAATTCCCCAAATAGATTTACAGCTGAAAAATAAGCTGCAGTTAAATGTACCTGATTGTTGATGCTCTTACAGACTTGTCAGTAATCTAGGATCTCAGCACGTGAGCTGGAGAAGGATATTGAAAGCTTTTCTGTCCTTAAGCCCTGCTTTTCATTGAGCAGTTCTGAGCAGACTTATTTTGGGATTAATCAGGTCTGAACTTGAGGCTTGCACTGGAGTAATGCAGCGTGAGGAGCGACTCGTGGCTCTATGCAGGATGATTCACTACAGGAGTCAGTAATTTGGATTTAGTATACCTGGCAGCAATGAAAATACATTGGGTTGCTGAAGACTAATTTTTTTTCAAGAAACCTTCAGTAAAGCAGCATTTGCTCTCCCTAAGATGAAATAAATCCTTGATTATGGTAATAAACAAGCATTAAAAATAATCAACTATTTGTTAACTCAGCATCTACCTAGCTGTTTAGTTTACAAGAATTTTCCTATTTTTAGAGTTTATTGAAAATTACTGTTACTACTTAAGATTTTTCTCAACCAGTTTCCTATTTTTTAGAGGATGTTAAACTGGTCATTTTCTGAAATGCCATTTCTAGGAATGCTACTAAAGTCTGCTGTTTCAGATGTATTTGTCTTGTTTTTTATCCTCTGGTATAATGCAGCTGATTCTTGCTGTCCAAATACATTTCTAATTTCATTCAGTTTCAGGTTGAAAGCTACTTTTTGATTATATAACAGTTGCAGTTAAAAAGATCAATCAGAACTGGATAGTTCAGGGAACTCTTCACAGAATGTTGGTGGTGTAGGCCCACCCAAAACCCAAACTAACCTGGCTGGAGTTGACCCTGCTTTAAGCAGTGGCTTGGACTGGATAATGTCCAGACATTGCTGCTGTCTTCAATCTGTGCAGTTGATGCTAAACATTTGAATAAATTCCAGTGTTTGTGCAATGTCCTGGGTGACCCTGCCAGCTCCTTTTAATATACAGTAAATCCCATTATTTACTAATGGAAGATTGAAAGATACTCAGGTAATGAAGCCAGGACAAGAAATTACATAAAGTAGTAAAAGAAAAGTTTCTTCATTTCATAATCTCTGGTAATTTTCAGATGATGAACGAAGAGCAGTTGCTGTGTTAAATTCTGTTGTAATGAGTCCTCTCTATCATAAAATACCTTGTAGAAGTCATTTGGGAAGTGGTTGATTAAAGCTCTCTCTAAGATTTTCCTCACATGACTGTTGAGATCTACTGCATGGCTAAAACCAAATGCTTTTCCTGTAGTTACTTGGATTTAGGGTATTGTATGCCAGCAACCTAGGAGATGCTGCACTTCTTCATTTGTAGTACCAGGAGTGACTTCTCTTTGGTGGAAATGGGGATACCTGCGTAGTTGTCAGCTGACTTGGACTTGATTTCTGCCTAGCTTCTCTTGATCTTTTTTATAAGGAGTGAGCAGTGGAGTTTGATGTGAAATAGCTTGTGGTCACTTTTCATGAAATCAGCACTGTATCAGTACTTTTGCTGAGGAAAAATGTAATTCTTGGTCTTAGTTGTTCAGCCAGATCTTAAGACAGTGACTTAAAGGAGATCGAGAACTTGAAGATCTAAATCCCAATTCCACATTGCCATCTTCTTTCTGAAAGGAAAACCAAAACAAGGCTTAAAAAAGAAAACCATACCTTTGTCTTTGGTCACAAACAGCATTTATTGACATTTTCCTTTGAGTGGATTAATTTCCAGTTGTTTGTTGTTCCTGTCTGACATGCTGCTCTTTCTTCCTTAATTACATAAAATAAAAGGGAAGAATATAATTTTGTATAATTGCATTTCTGATCAATCTGTATGATCAGAAGGCTGGCAAAGTAAACAATTGAAGCATCCCCCCGTCATATTAATAAAAAAGATGTGCTTTAGTCCTTTCAAGATGAGCTCTTCTCAAGAACTGCTTCTCGTGGTTGTTTTCTAAGCCTGTGCTGCCAATTGGCACATTTTCTTTCCCTTTGAGTATGCAAAGAAAATAAATCAGCTGTCTTAAATCAGACAGCTGTGGTGCTTAGTAGAACACATTAAATAAATGATTCTAATTGCTATATTTACTGGAAAATCCCTGCTATCTTGGGTTATTCTAATTGTCTTTAACCATTGTTTCATTATCAGGAGAAAAAACAAAGGAAATTTATACAAAGATGGAAAGGAATGATAAGTCAGCTACTTGACTTGGAGCTATACTCAGGAATAATCTAGGATTATCTTTTCTATCAACTAGCAATGTTTCTAATTTTTTCTAAACCCTAATATTGTACAGGAGGAATTATCAGTCTGTAAAAGAAGATAAGTGATAAAGGAATCCCTCCCTTCATTCTCTAGAATATATTTAGCTCTTTGCAGGAGAAATGAAGAATAATAATCAATTTTCATTCCATGTAAATAAGAGAAAATAAGAAATATAATAATTACATACATACAGCAGTTAATGGAAAACAAAACTAGAGCCTAAGGTAAATCTCTTCTCTGGGAATTTGATTAGTGCTTCTTTTGTGCTTAACACAGCAAAAGAGCACTGGATTATTGAAGTGCCTTTACTGACTGTGCACGTGCACCCATGGACAGTGCACACAGGAGACAGCAGATGCACATAAGCCACAACCATTTTGGTTTTATAATGCTGTTTCCAGTCTACTGCTTGCAGTAATAAGGAAGTGAAATAGGGAAAACTTTGCAAAGTTCTTGTAGAATGTGTCAACTAAAGGAGTCCAAACAATGAAATGTGGAATGCTGTGTGACAGCTCGTAGCTGTTTGCTAAGGAGATAAGGTCACAATGGCATTTGTGATGTGACATACAGCTGGCAAGGAAATGGAGGTTTTATTGCTTAGCTTTCAAGTAATCAGAAAAACTTGATTCTAATTTGAAATACAAGAGGTCTAGTAATCTTTTGGGTTCTGTCAGCCACCTGCTGACACCTGTGCAAGTGTACATGAAAGCAGGACTTCGGAATGGAATGCACTGGGATGTTGTAGGGGATGCTGGCAGATAGTGCCAGGCCTGTTAGCAGGTTCTTACCTGTCCTCTCCTGAGCAGCTGGGGAACAGCTGACCACATTGTTGAGATGAAGAATTACCCTGGATCCCAACAGGAAAGCAGGCTGCTGTTGCATATGAGTGAGCAGGCAAAATCAGGGTAAGGCTGCCAGGTCCTGAGGCTGTTTGGCTCCTCATTTATTGTGATCCTTGAACACCTGCCTCTCTCAGCTGTAAGAATGGAAATTTTGTGGAGCAAGACTGCTCAGGGACTGGTACCTTCAAGTCCTTCCCAGGAAGACTGGGAACAGCAGATTTGAAACTTTCAGTTTGGTCCCAAGGCTGTCTTACAGAGCTGCCAGGGCATATGCCTGTGTTTTGTCAGAAGATCTGTTGTGCTTTCTCTGTTTCCATGGAAGATTCTGCTTTTGATAAATTGGCAAAATTTAATAGAAGAAAGATTCCTCTGGAGAATGTCCAGCTGTATTCCTGATTTCTGATCTTGTGCTTCAGTTCTTGCTATGTTTTCCAGTTAGTCTGTAGCATTGTCAATGCCATTTTAAATGTCTGATAGAATTATAAGCAAACAGTATTTCTTATTCCCTCTTTTTCTCATTCCCTGTCTGGATGAAATATGATTGGCAAAGGTCAGATATTAAAATTATTTCCTTGGCATTTATTCAGATGCAGATCTGGTAAAGTACTATTACAGACCTAAATAGCTATTACAAGTTAAGTAAAATAGGGAGGCTGAAAAAATGACCTGGAGGAATGGGTTTAGATTTTTGTTTTGGTCACCAATTAAGGAAGGAAATTTTATTTTTTTGTCTTCTAGCTTATACTTGTAGTGAAGAGTCTGTTTATATCTGTGATACAGATCTGTAGGCCAGTGTGTAAATCTGGAATCATCCATTGCTGGCAAACAGCTGGAATGTGATGCTGTCCTCCTGTTCCCTGTGGCTGAGGAAGTAAATGAGGTGGAGTCGAAATGAGCAGTGTCCTGGGATTGCTCTGTAACTCAGCTCCTGTGGGACTCCTGGGGAATGCCATGCTGGGAATGCTGTGCCTTCCCCTCAGGCCTGTGGGGCTGGCTGCTGCAGAGACAGATTTTTTGGGGTGGTTTCTAGGCCAGAATGCTCTTTGCTCTCTTGCCCAAACACCACGTTGTGAGGCAGGAGTGATGCAGCAAGGCACTGTCTGATCAGTTGTCTGATCAGCACCAGAGGCTTCTTTGCTCCATTATTACCTGCAAATTTAGTAGTGAGGAAAAGGGTGGGAATCTGAGCACTGGAAGTAATATAGAAGGAAATAATAGTAGGGAAAGTAATGATCTTTCTGAATGGGGGACAGGAACTCAAAATACTCTTTTTCCTACCTGCTTCAGGCTTCCTGTAAATAGCTAGCTAGGAAGAACAAATGCAGTCAATAAGGGAAAGTGGATATGTGCCAGAAAGAGTTCAGGAATATTTAAGGAAGGAGTTTGTGAACCATTGGCCTTGACTGTAAAAATTTGTGAGGAATGAGTATTTCCAGGTAACAAAAAAGCCAGCTTTATCTTAACAGATGAATTCCCATATCTGTGGAATTTATGGGTCAGTCCCTCTAACTTGGATAACTGTGGAGAAACTGCAGGAAATCCTTATATAATCATTTCCTAAAACTGCTCAGGATAAGAAGGTGGTTCTGAGCCACAAGCATCTATTTCCAAAATATGTTTTGTCAAATACATGTAGTTCTTTGACAGAATAGCTGGCTGGGATTCAAAGGGAAGCTGTAAATTGATATAATGTTGCACACTGAGAGGATGTTTTCATAAGCAAACTTGAGAAGTGCAGTTATTGTATGATGAGGTTTCCCTCATACAGGTCACTGAAAAAGTGTTCCTGATGAATTGGTATTTAATCCATTGCAGGTCCATTTGGGATAGCTTAATGAAGTGTGGTTCTGCAAGGACTGGCCTGGGACCCACGTGTACGGTATACTTCCATTAGTAATAAATGAAATAAAAGTAGATAAATGGCTTAGGGAATGAAGAGTGGAAATAACTGAGAATTTGAATGATGCTACCCTAGTGAAACTTCAAAGGTTTGTATAGGTCAATAAAAATATTACCCCTCTTTTATTTTTTTAATTTTTAATTTTTTTTTTAAGTTTGGAGAAATGGTCTGAAATCTGCAGATTGAAATAAGTGCAAACAATTACCCTTGGGAAGAAGTTCACTGTACATGTAAAAATGCAGCATTTGTGGCTCTATAGCTGCCAGTGCCATATGAAAATCAGAAATGAACTGTCAGAAGGGCTCAGCTCAGTAGGAAATTTTGGGCATCACAGCTTAAGAATAACAAGGACTCATAAGTGGAACAAAATGAAGCAAGGATTTTAGAACTTACAAAAAGTAGGAAGCAGCTGACTTAACTGAGTCTGTAACTTAGGAAGAGGTGGAGGAGAAGAGGAACATGCTGATATTTTCAGATATGGAAGAGGTTTTTAGAAGGTTTATGCTGTTAAGTTAGTCTCTGTATCCGTTCAGAGGAAGACAAATGTAATTGGCAAAATGCAGAATTGGTGCAGTACTGGGTAAAAATCCCAGGCCTGTAGATGAGCAAGCAGTGGCACAGTTCCCTTGGGGGCCATGGGCAGTTGGTGATTTGGGGTGCACAAAGTGACCATGAGCTCCCTCTTAGCCCCACTCATTACTGCTTTACAGTTTTATGAAAGTAATATTCCCAGCCTTCATACTGCATTTTCTTACTGCAAATTGCTTTTTTCCACAGATTAGTCTAGGTTTGTAACAGTGGATGCTTTTTCTATGCAGTGATCAAAACTAGAGTGAAACTTGGTGGGGCTTTTAGGTTTCCAGGCCATGTACAGATAATAATCTGTCCTTTCTACAATTTTGTGTTCAAGCATCTGGGGAAGGCTGGTTAATAAAAGAAGCTATTAATAGTTGTAGACATACTAGGAATTTATTTTCTCATGAGCTATTTGCATGAAAATAGTACATTTAACAATGATTCAGCTGATCGTATCAGCAGGAGTTTTTGTATCCTGACAAATTTATAACTACATCAGAAAGATTTATCCAAATTTAATATTTCAGGATCTACCTAAGCATTTTGCATCCTATAATCTGTTCATAAACTGGAACTTAAATACAAGAAATAGAAAATAGGAATTTTGCTCTACAAGATTAGAACTTCAATTACATTTGTGTAATGTAATATATGAGCTCTTCTCTCATACTAACATGTTTTTCTGAGGAGAATGGATATGCACTGTATAAAAAACCCAACCAACCAACTCTTTTTGTGATTTGGTAATATGGCAGCAGTCCCCAGTAAATTCCTAGTGTTAGAATGAAGCCAGATGAGGGAGCTAAACATTGTCTTTGTAAACAGAAGACACAAGACAGCTTTGTAATTCTTCCAGAATTTTTATTGGTGCTTTAGGTATAAATGATGGATTTATTCTGGAATAGGTGGTAGTTTGTTTGCCTGATCTAGATGAAGAAGTTTTTTTTCCTCTCTACTGTTGGGTTTGATGGTTGTAAAGGAAGAATGACTTCATTATGTGTTGAACTGACTTTTTCGCAATAAAGTTGAGAATCTTAAAGCAGACTATCAAATGTCACTGTTTTATGTGATGTACTTCACAGTTTAAAATACAATTTTTTCCCAGAGTTGAAATTAGAATTGTTGACATTAAGGAAATGAAAATGATTGATGGCTTGGTTTTACTTGACCAGCTGCTAATGATTTCTCACTCAGTATCTTGTTAGCTTGTGCTGAAGTCATACATATGGCAACCTAGAAAATAGCCTGAAGTTCCTGAAACTAGAAAGAATTAAATGTAAGTGATTCTGGAGCTTTTGATCTATGAACTGTGATATAAAATGTGACTTTTGATGTTGTGTGATGATGTGATCGATAGCATAATTTTTGTTATTAAATTGTTTACTCTTTACTGAATGTTACAGTGCATTATATTTTGGCTCAGAGAGGGAGAAAGGTCACTTAATTTCCTTGTTGGCCACTGCAGCCCTTGCTCAGGTGGAGCAGGCATTTTCATAGGGAACAGCTGAAAATGCTCATCTGAGAGAAACTTCTGGAGCTTCCTAAGCTGGGGACTCGTCTCTCTTGGTGGAGAAAGAGGGAATATTTCTGTGGCTCCTGAGGGAGTTCTGTGGAGTTATGTCAAAAGCCTTGCTGAGAGTTGTTAGCCTGAGAACAGGTTTGTAGGAAAGGAGGGTCCATGATGAGCAGCTGAGGGGTTGGCTGAGCAACGCTTGGATTTGCAGTTTTTCCTGTCCATCAGGACAGCTGTGTCTCAGAACTGCAGCAAAGCACAGCTCTGCTTCAGTGGCATTTTGACTCTCTCAAGGACAAGGTGGAGGAGGCTGTGGTCAGGAGGGGGCCAGTGTCCCCATAGCCACTTCTCAGTGGCACAAAATCTAAATCCCTACATCACTCCAGGGATGAGTTGGTTTCTTGAGTGTGAGAAGGAAGGAGGAACCTTCTACTGGAATACTCACTGATATAGGGAATACCTGGAAAAGCTGCAGGTGAGCATTTCATTATGAGAGCAGCCAGGGTGTTGTGGCTATTGCCTGTGTCCAGCTGTGCTGCATAAAGCTCTCACTCTTATCTCCAGTGCTGACTCCTGCTTAACTCCTGCACAAGTGCAAAAATCCTGATACTTGAAAATATCAAATCCTCTAAAGCCACTGGTGCAACTGCAGCTGGCTTTAATGGAAGCAGAACATCACCTAGTTTCAAGGAGTTAAGCTCAGCCCTTGGGGCTCTTACCACTTTTAAAAGGTCTGTATTGAATATTTTATGCTGTTCTTTTTCAGTTTTGCCTATATTGCCTGCCACTCTGCTTTATTGCAGTGTCTCACAGACTTCATCTGAAAAATATGCTCAGTATTTTTGTTAAGATACAGTCCTGGTTACATCTCCCCGTTTATTTCTTTGAATTGTGCTGTGGTTTTGATGCTTCTGCCGACTTTTATATGCAAAATGGAAGAATTTCTGCAAAGCAGTGAAATTATGGTTTGACCTAGTGTTGAAGCTGAGGAAATTAGCAAAAGAAAAACTGTTGATAAACAGCGAGAATTCATCCTATTTTCCTCGCACATTTTTTACAAGTATTTGTTGGGAGCTGAAATTTCCGACCAGGACTAGACTCTGTCTCTTTTGGCCTCAGACTGCATGTAATTATTCAGAGTACACCAGTTCTCCTTATAGAAAGCCTTATTACCCACAGGCAGATGTGATCTATCATCTTTTCCTGCAACAATTCCCCTTTTCCCACTACCCTGAAAGAAATCAGAAAAGATTTATAATATTCTGCGGCCCATAAAACCTGCTTCATTATCCTTAAATCACATATATCTGATCGCAAAGCTCTTACTTTTCTAAAAATTTTGGGAACAGAATATTTTATGGAGTTTGGTGTGCTTTTACTAGAGGCACAAAAAAGAGAATTTTTTAAACCTAATTTTTTGCTGCATATTAAAAACTCTTCAAGAAGAATGAAAATAATGGCTACCTTGAGATGTCCAGACTGAAGGAGGTATTCAAGCTGAAGTGATGACCTCAGTTTGAATGGTGCTGTCTGTCTCTGTTGTCACTGTGCTGTCCTGATGTGACAAACCCCTTCTTTTAGAGCCCTGGCAGGCTCTGTTGTTTTTGGTTTGTTCACTTCCCTGCCCCAGGGGATTCCATTTGTTTTCAGACCAACCATTGGGAAGGAACAACTGCATTTGTGCCCTCCCATTTTCATTCCTTCCCGTTTCCTTCCTTACCTTGATCCATTACCGTGATGAACAGTTAGAGTTTTGTCAAGTCTTTCTTCACTGAATCCTTGGGATCTTCCTTTTCCATCAGCATCTCTATGGGTTTCCCTCCTTTCTTTCCATTTTACACGTCTATCCCTTCTCCTGCTTAGATAGAATGAATTTATTTTCTTTCAGAAAAACAATTCATAAAGGAAATACTAAGAGAAAACAAATTTTCTCCACACCTCCAGGGTGTTTTTTCCTGAAGGTGTTTTTCAGTGAAATGCTGATTTATTTTTGGACAGCTCTAATGGAGATACTGGCTTTGGGTGAGAGGTAACTGTGAGGTTCCCAGGGGTTGTTACAGGAATTTCCCCTCATGTTTCACTGCTGACCTGTTTAACCCCTTCAGTCAGACACTGAACTTCCAAAGCAGCTCCTGCTGTTTCAGCTTAGTTAACCATTGATGCTGCAATATCTGTAATAAAGATTTTGTATTTATAATGCTTTCTTGTTTTTTAAATGGTTTTCCAGTGTTACCTTTATTAACTGATAGTCCAGAAAACTGATGTTAATGGAAAATCCACCACTGAAGCAGAGCAGTGATCAGCTCTTGAGGGGCAGCATTGTATGTCTTTGCTGCCCCATCTAATTGAGTTAATATTCATATGAGCAATACTTTGGTGTCTTGGCATACATTATTATTTATTAATAACTCCACCTTTGATTTACTTTTCTACTTCCCTTGGCTTCTATGAAGTCCTCTTAGGTGAGAGGTCATTAGCAATGCTATTTTAAACATAAAAGCACTTGATTGAGGGTCTAATAGGGATCTGTGAGAGCCTCATTATATTTATTTGTCTCCCTGAGCAGTTTTGCAGATCTGGGTCTGTCTTTTTTTTCCCTGGGGTCAGTTACTTTTAGTTCATGTGTGTAAGGCCAAGTTTTTTGTCCCTATTACTGATTGACATTCAGATACTGCCCTGCTGATTACTGACGTGTCCAGGAGATACTTGGTACTAAAGAAAATGGAAATGGTTTTCACTTTGGGAAAGGTGGATCCCATTCTTAAGTGGTTTGCCTGTGTATATCCAGTCCAGACTTAAATTTACTCCTTCTCATTTTTTGTTTTATCTTGTGCCTTATTAGCCTGTACCTCCTTTTAAAAACCAGCCTTAAATATCTTCTCTGAGGTTTGTATAAATTTTGAAAATACATTTTTTTTTTTTGTTCCTGCAGCATAACTTAGTTGCATCTATGGTATTTATAGCCCCTTTCTTTACATCCTGTCTCAGGAGTAATGCTGAATCATTTCTGCATTTAAATCTTCACGTTTTAGCTAGCAATGTGACTATTTTTTTTTTTTTGTAACTGTTGTATTTCTGTGGCATTAACAAGGCCCCTGCATGAATTCCCCGCCTCCCTCCTTATTTTGTAAAAGAAAAACTTACACACAAACTCTCAAAGCAGGCCATTAATGCTTATATCTGGGAAGCAAAAAAACCCAACTTTTTTTCAAGGATAATTTTGGTTTATAGTAAGATACTTGCGTATTACAGGAAGGAATCTTACAATGTAATTTAGCATTATAAACGAGTGGGTATTTTAATTTCTTTGTGAAAGTAAAGGTGGAGCCTCAAAATTCCTGAGGCACAATGCATGCAGGTAGGGAAGGAAGGAGTGCAGGAGTGCGGAGGTGTGCGAGAGGGGGCTGGCAGCTCCTCCCGCTGGAACCACGGCATGGATTCTGCGGTGCAGAGCACACATCTTCCTGCCCCTCTGGGCATCTTCACCGGGGCTGCTCGTGGATTCAAGAAGTTGTTCAGGGAAATAAGGGAGTGGAAAAAAGTTTCAGGAAGAAGGCAGCATTGAAGTGACTGTTTAAGCCAGGCAGGAGACAGGATTACAAAGCCAGTTTGATCAGTGATGTTTATTCCACTCAGTTCACACATTCCATTCCATCGATGTAGATACCGTGTTTCCGGGGTTTTAAGGAGATAGAGAAGCACTGTGAGAGGGACCAATGCAGTTTTTATTTATGCCTCAAGGTTTGTTTCACATGAGGTGAGAGTCCTGTAAGGACTGTGCTGGCATCCTGTCCCTGGAGACAGCTCAGGGCAGAG
Organism: Toxostoma redivivum; assembly: GCA_013397375.1. NCBI lineage: Eukaryota > Metazoa > Chordata > Aves > Passeriformes > Mimidae > Toxostoma > Toxostoma redivivum. The sequence continues at coordinate 99,032 of VXBI01006186.1, forward strand.
AAAGCCTCCAGATAAGTTGGGACGCTCGCTCGTGGGGCGGCTGCCCGGGAAATCCAGCTGTGGGAGGAGCCTTAGCACGTGAGAGCAGCCAGTTGTGCCACAGCTCCCCAGCTGTGGGAGGAGCCTTAGCACGTGAGGGCAGCCAGCTGTGCCACAGCTCCCCAGCTGTGGGAGGAGCCTTAGCACGTGAGGGCAGCCAGCTGTGCCACAGCTCCCCAGCTGTGGGAGGAGCCTTAGCACGTGAGAGCAGCCAGCTGTGCCACAGCTGTTTGAAATCGCGCCCAGTTGGCAGCACTGAGCTGGTACTGAGAGCGAGCGGGGCTCTTGTGCTAACGCTGGCCCTTTAACGTCTTCTGCTTCTTTCCCCCCTCTATTTTTTCTCTCTGCGCCTTTTCCTATCCCCCTTTAGTAGGAGCACTTACCTTTTCTTTTAATATCAGTAAACGGTTCTCAGATTTTGCACTTTATTTTCACCCAAGAAATCTATCAAAGGAATCCTCCCCAACTTCTGCTTTTACTGTACACACCTATAAACGAGGCACACCTACACAGTTGTTTGTGCTTTGAGATGGGGAGGGCATCATGTTCATCCTTTCCAGAAGCTTGTAAAGTTTCTGTTAAAATCGCTGGATGAAAGTGGCGTTGGGCAGTTCATAGTGACATTTGTTAATCATCTCTCTTCACGGCTCTAGTGTGCAAAGGGATTACAAAAAACCCAGAACATTACATCACCTTGTGCAGTGGTAGAATAAAAAAAAAGAGGTTGATTTTTTTATTAGCATATTCTAGCGTTATTTCATTTATGAGTCTATATTTGCAAGAGCTAGTGATGAGGAGTCAGACAAACTTCAGCATGTGCTTGGTTGGCAGCAAAGCTGCTCGGTTCTGGAGGTGACAATAGCTGAGAGGCATTTCCCTCCAGGATCTCAGTTGGAATAGTTCTGCTGCTGGCAGTCTCAGTTGTGACAGCTAGACTTTGGAGAAAGAGCTAGGCTGCAGAAGGCAAAGACAAGTTTGAACTGTCTAGGTAATGCTGAAGCAGAAGACAAAAATAAATCTTGTTCTCGAATCCTGTTTGCATATTCAGATACACCATTGATAGCTGTATTTTTTCCTTTCCTGACAATGAGAATAAGGCTTTTGGGCAGTGGAGGCTGGACGAATTGTGCAAGTTTACAGGTTCTTTAAAAACAAAGTTACCAACAGCAAGACATAAAAGGGAGGTGCATCATTATTACTAGAAAAATAAATCACTTTCATTATTTCTTTTGAAAGCATAAATTACAACAAACTATTCAATATGAATTGTTCGGTTAATGGCTTTCTATGCCTCATTTATGACACATTCTTGTATAAAACTACTGAAATTATTGAAGTGCACAGTGCTGCAGAGACACATCATTTTCTTTTAATGAATATTCTCAGCAAAAGTTGATGAGGTTTTGTTCTCTAAGAAACACAGAATTAGTGTGTAACAATGTTTAAATTATTGGGCTTTGAAATATGTTTCATTGAAGCACTCGCTTCATGATTAGATTGTAGATGGAACTATTGCTGAAGTGCATCCACCTTAAAAGTCTGTTTCTTAGGGAATACAAAGTGTGAAATACTCTCCATAAAAGCTGGAAGAAGCATAGTCTGGTATAATGCACATGGAATTCTTCTGGTGTTTATTAGAGACCATCCATCCTGTTCGTGTCAGCTGACCTAAGGCAGTTAATGGGGCAATCATCACACGTTACTGTTAATCCAAGGCAATGCTACACTAATGCAGCACTAATTAACGCTCATTGTATACTATTAGCATTATGTCTGTCGTCTGTCGCGGTGGGATTTTTAGTGTCCCCTGTGTCAGCTGGGCGTGCTGAGCTGTGTGCCACCGGCTCACTGCTGTCCCCCGCAGGCGCTGCTTTGTGCTGCTGCTCCTTTGTGGCTGCCATCTAACGAGGCAGCTCCGAGTGGCTTATTTACATACCTAATTGATGGTGATCAAGTAGAGTAGAAGCTCCGTGCCATGTGGGATTTCACACTTGTACACACTGCACTTCAGCTTACCTATGAATTCTTGGCAAAGTTCTGGTGGTAGAATGTTCATTTCTTGGGGGCTCATTAGAATAACATTAATCATGAGCTCTCATTATGTTCACCTTATTCTGAAACTTTATAACTGAAATTAATCAGGTTCTGTAATTAGGTGGAACAATAAAATGGAACCTGGCCTTGTTATTCTATGAGAGCTATTAATTCAGTCAAATGTTAGTTTTTTTGAGGAATTGAAGGAACATCTGCTTTTGAGTATGGATAATTATGGTCAAACTTGTGTCTCTTAGAGCTTCATAAGTATCTTTCTGTGTTGAAAAATGTTTGCAGTTCTTCTGACAAACAGGTTTATTGTTTGTTTAGTATTGTGATAACTTGAGAAACCTGGGAAAAAGCATTTCTCCTTTCTGGTTAGCTGAATCTTGATTATAAGATACACACTCCCCCACTTTCTCCCTAAGAGAAATCTCAGGGTTTCAGGTGAAGCCTGCCCTGGAGACGTGACTGGGTGGATGTTAATCATGTGTCATTATTAATTACACAGTAGTCATGTTTCTGTGTCGAAAATGGAAATCATTCACTGCTACCAGAACAAGAGAGGCAGCCCTTCTTGTGCAGGATGTCCTTGTTGCAGCAGTGGTAAATGTTGCCAACTGCTGTATTTCAGAGGAGCTGTGGGCCCGTTCAGAGAGGAACTGGTGTGAGGCCACGCTTGGCTCAGGAAGTCCCTGACCTAAGAGAGCTGGGATCTGGGGGGGCTTTCCAGGGGAAGACAGCCATGTGCCTGCCCCAGTCTTCAGCTCTTGGGGTTCCAGCTCTCAGCTGCTGTGTGAGGCTGGTTATGGAGCCTGGCTGTACCCATGATGTGACCAAGTGCAGCCATTGTTACACTCAGCCTTTACTGGCTACATTTGCCTTCAGGAAGCCCAGGCCCCTGACACCTGTGCAAAACTGGAGCAGAAAGACCTTTCCCTCAACAGAGGAGGGTCAGGCTGCAAGACGAGTTAAGCTGCTCTATGGGGTAGCACACCATTCTTGCTACCCCAGCTGGGAACTAAATGCAGCTGCTTGTGTGTGACACTCCACATGATCATGTCATCAATTACATTCACCATCTTTGAGGACCTTCCTTGCCAGTGTAGCAATATCCAGAATTTATTACAGTTCAGTGACACTGGAATCCTGGCTTATTTCTCAGGTCATGGTGTTGCCCTTGCACTTCTGCTTTGTTTTTTTATCCTTTATGTTGCAGTTTTTGTACAATTTCTGTTGGCATGTCCAGTCTGAGGATTGGAAATAATAAGAGATAAAACATGCCTTGAGAGAGAAATGGAGAGACTCTGAGTAGAGCAAGCCTAGTACACAGCTTCTGATGCTGGCATTTTCCATTTGTTGTGTGCTGCCAAAAGAAGTCTGATTTTTATGATGTATGTCTGAAATGTGTGTATTTGGGGGATTTTTATGTCAGTGGTAGCTCTCAGATCCCTTGAGAATAGTTTGTAGTGCAAATGTTCGTAACTTTTTAATTGAAGCAGTCATTTGCTTTCTTGTATAGATGGTGTTTGCTATTTTTTAAATTTACTGTCTTGAGATACATGAAGGAATTTGTCAAATTAGTCATTAATTTTTCTGGAGACAGGACCTGCAGTCAGATGCTTGGGCTTGCTTTGCTAATGGGTGTTTCAGCTGTGCATTGCTGTACAAGCATGATCCACTGATGGATGATGGTGGGAATTGTTGCTTAGAGCTGGATTTATTTTTAAAATTGTCTGGGGTTTTTCATTGCTAGAGGTTATATTGTCTCTCAGTCTGTATTTTGCAAGCATAATGACTTCCCCCAGCCTTTCCTTGGTGAAGGGACCTGCCAGGGTCTGGTGGTGTCACTTAACTGAGACAGAGGTGGATGCCTTTGGCTACTTCTGTTCCTGGTGCGTGGCTCCTATTGCAAAGGGAAACGATCCGTGACAGTGACCCCCCTCTTAATAAATACTTGAACACCAGACTCCTTTCTTCTTGCTGACTTAGCCAGAGGGCTGGGGCTGGACTGGGGATACTGTTTTGCTTTGTTTTGTTTTGTTTTGTTTTGTTTTATCCACAGAATGAAAGCATTTACTGTTCCTGTGCAACCACAATCAGGACAAAGCTGACAACAATCTGCTGGCAAGCATGTATACACAGAATTCAGGAGTGTGTCTTTTTCAGGATTAGCCCAACCTAGGGTTTTTCATGATGAGGATCTTTTAGAGAAGGTACCTACCTGCCATCTGGCTTTCTTGAAGACATCCATCTTACTGAGAATCACAAGTTTCAGGCTGATGTAGTCCAAGGAAAAAGGGTATCCACTGAATATTTACAGAAAGGCATGTTTTAGCAGTCTGGGATTGGGGTGAACACACACTCCCTTCTGCTCTGGGCCCTGGGATGTTGGATCCGTCCTGCAGGGCACTGGAGTGGCCTGCTGGGGTTACAGAGAGCCTGGGAAGTGATTGTGAGGGTGTGAGGAATCTGTCAGGGGCTAATTCTGTTACTCTGCTTGTGCTGTTTGTCCTGAGCCATGTGGGTCTGGAACTGGGAGTCCTTGATTCATGATTGAGGAAAAGGGGAAATGTTGGTGTGTATGTGAGTATCTCCCCAGCTGTGCCTCTGTAAGCAGATGCATCAAAACCCTCTTGTGTCTCTGCATAAGAAAATACTTTCTCCTGTTCCCCAATCTAAACTCCCTGGTGTCCAACACTGGGGATGCTCATGGTGTGCAGTTCTCCATAAACTCCATGGAACCTTGGAACACCTGGGCATTTTGAGTGGCTCTGTTAGTGCCAGGACCTTGTTCACACCTCAGATACCTGAGGGCAGTGGGTGGAGGTACAGAACAGGAAGGACAGAGTCAGAACAACTGAAATGACCTTTTGGGAGGGAGGCATTTGCTCCTTCCATCTCAGGCCTGCTCCAACAGCCAGAATGCCTAAACATTAAAGCTCAAAACCAGCTCTGGAGTGATTCAGGTCATTTCTTCCTGCAGCCCAAAAGCCACTGGGCTCCACAGTGATTCCTGCATGTTTGTTGGCCATGGACAATTAGCAAAATGGATTTTCAAACTATGTGTTTGAAGGAAGATTCCAGCACTGTGGAAAGTGACCACAAATTCAAGAGCCAGTGTAGTGAAGAAATACAGAACTGAAGTGTGCAGGTTTAAGAGGTGTCTTAAAAAGACAATTAATGTTTCAAAGAGGAAATAATTTATGCAAAATATGTTACAAAATCTAAGTCTAATAAATAAGCAGTACAATATATTCTCTTTTGACAACGTGTTTCCACTTAACAGGTACTGAATGCAGATTGATTTGTTGCCATTTTTTGAAGCTAATTTTCATTCTATTCACCTTGTTTTGTACAGTTGCCCTGTAATTTTAAAATTCAGTCTTTTGTTTTGAAGCTACATGAAAATATGGTGGGATAAAGATCCAGAAAAATAGATTTGTGGTTATATAATTTCTCTTTATTATAAAAAAGTTGCTTCACCATATGAAACTTATTTTTTTTCCTATATTTTGGAAGGCTCGTGTTCCCATTTTGTGTTTCACAGAGTCAGCATGATATAATGTCTTCCTAATTTCTGTAATCTTTTATGATTACAGAGTAGTGGGTAGTGGTATAAAAAGTTACTCTCATATAGCATTGAGAAGTCTTGAAGATTTAAAACCAAAGAATGGGGTATAAGAGTGCTTCAATCCAGATATTAAATGATAGACAAATAAGCAATGTAGTAATTGTTAAGGACTTAATACTACATTAATTTCCTTTTTCTGTAAAGGTTTTGGGTTTTTTCCTTTGTTTGCTTTATTGTAATGTTAGAGGACTGTAAACTTTTACCATTTGCTCCAAATGACTACATATTTTAGCAAGGGGATGTTTCTTTTGAGTAACATTTTACAGTCTAGGAGTTGTATAAGGACTTGTTTCTGTTGCCACTTCTGTCAGCAGCTGCCTGTGACAGAAGTAGGTTTTGGACCCCTTTGTCTTTAGGCAGAAATAAAAATGCCTGATTTGGCAGACTCTCACAGCAGATTTTGTAGCTGCCTGTTCAAGTCTCCTGCCCTGCATTGTCTTGCAGAACAGTGAGACTTAATAAAATATCATCAGCCTTGATTAACAGTTGCATAACCAAGCTTTGTTGTTAAAAATCAGGCTGTATTTCAAGGCAACAAGTAAGTTTGAGAAGAATTATTATTTTTTTTTAATTTTCATTTCTAGGAAAACTTGGCTATATATTTCAATAATTTCTTAGAAGTTTGAGTAGTTAAACCCTCCCTCTGGAACCAGTAGATAAAATTCTACACATTAAACACAGTAAAAATGGTGCATATTCTGCAAAGGACAGAATTTTAGATTAAAGTTGTCTGGGCACAAAAGCAGTAACAAAATGATCCCTACAAAACAGAGTAACTTAATAACACAAGAAATAACTTTTTGTTAATTTGAAGCTTTAGAAACTGAAGCTTGTAAAGTAAGATGTAATTAAATTATGGTACTGTACATACCAGTTGTTCTTGGTAATTGAAACTTTACAATATGAAAAATACATTACATCTGTACAGTTTATACAGGTAGGTAGGATGAGTTTGAAAAAGATTCACTTGAAGGGTCATACTCTGAAGTCAAAAAAATACTGCACAACTGAACTAATTACAAATTGTAGACTGGAAACAATTAATCTTTGTGATTCGCTTTTAATTTGCACGGGATCCCAGACTGCAGGGAAGCGCCTCTCACTCGTGTCCCAGGCGTTACACAGGATTTGGCTGCAGCCCGCGCTGCAGGAGCCCCCTGGGCAGCAGCCCTAGGGCAGCTGCTGGCTGCGGGCTGCCGTGGTGATTGTGCTCAGGTCCAGCTCGGGCTCCAGGGCCGTGGCCACTGCCTCCTCCTGGCTGCTGGCCTCGTAGGGCTTGTGGGCCAGCAGCTCGTGGTGCACCCCGCAGTAGCTCAGCGTGGGCTGGTCGTAGGCCAGGAACGTCGACACGTTCATGGACAGCGGGATCTGCGGCACAAGCAAAGGGGACAGCAGCCAGTTAAATGACACAGCCAGAGGCTTCTTGCCTGAATTGCACCTTGAGAAACCAGACTGTGTGCTCTGTGCATCCCTCTGCCCACTCCTCTCCACCCAAACCCTGCTCTGTTAAAGCACCAGGGTGTTTTAGCCCTGGTCTCCACCACCTCGCATCTTCTACCGTATGTGCTTGGAGAGATTAGGATGTGCTTCAAGTTAAATATCTTTAGAGTGTAATTAACCTCAGCTGTAATCACTCTGTCAGGGAATATTGCAAATGAAATGTAGATGCTTTACCAAGTGAGTGGCTTGAATTTGTCAGTGAGTGTGTGGTACCTTTGGTCTGCTTGGAAATACAGGCGGGAGCATTCCTACTACTGAAGAGCTTGGGAAGGAGACCTCAGCCCTCCTGGCATTGGAACTAAACAGGGAACATCCCTGTTTGTGTCTCATCCTTTGCAGCTTTCCTTCCTGTTTTCATTCCTTGTGGGGGATGTGTCTCAGTAAAATTTCTAGTTATGAAGAATCTCCTTCAAATTAATAAATGATCTATAATACCACAGCAATTGTAATGGTTAGTTCCCATCTCTGACAGCATTTCTGGAGTAAAACCCAGTGCAGTGTTTAATTACCAGTGATATGTGAGCTTCATATTGTTTGGGGTTCAGGTTCAGATGGGCATCAGAACACCCCAGCTTATCTTAGATCTACAATTCAGAAGCATTAAAATTGCAGTTTCTGTTCAAGGAAGCATCTGTTCTGCAAGCTCAATTTCACTGCATAGTATTACATTTCTGTGCAGTTAGGGGGAAGTTCCAGCAGCCTTCTATCTTTTCAGTCAGGAAGTGTAAAGCTCTGGACTTAGTTTACATAGAAGGTGCAGCTAAAAGTTGGTACTTAAAAAAGTGTATGGTAAACCAGAATTTTTTTTTAAATAATTCTGTTCAGTCCTGAAAAGAATGTAGTCCAGTATTTGGAATTTTTGTTTGTTTCTCTTTTGATCATCACTGGCAGTTGAAAAGTTATCAAAGACTAAAAACAAAGCGCCCTTTTTTTTTAAAAAAAAAAAAAAAGAGGCAGCTAATTAGGGCCTGGTGTCCTGTAGCAATTACAGGGATCTGCAGGAAATGGGTTATTTTCTCCAGCCTGCAGAAGTGTATTTGCTTCTAAACAGATGGGAAGTGGCTGGGGAGGGGAAGGCTCGGAGCTCCAGATGAGTATCTTGGCAGTCACAAAGATGGGAAAGGGTCTTGCAGGGGCCTTCCAGCATTTATTAAACTTCTGCTGTAGTGCCTGTGTTCTTATCTGATTGCTTGACCTTGGCTGAGCTTTCATAAGACACAAAATTGCTTTTTTTTTTCTCAATGTATTGTATTTAGAATTAGAGGCAATATTTTCAGCCTAAGGATTTTGGTGTTTTGTTGAATTTCATGGACATGGGATGTTCAAACCTCTTGGAGTGATTTCAAGATTAAGCCACAGAATCCTGAGAATGAAAACTTGGAAAATAAAGGCATAACAGACACACAGATCTGGAGTGGCCTGAGAAAGTTATGATGGGAAATTACAACAGGGCAATGGAATATTTTCCATGCAGATAACAGAGCTGAAAAAGAGATGATCATGAAGAGGAGAGCTGAAAATAAGTAAACCACAATGAAACAGGAGGCTAAAATGAGCTGAAGGATGGAAGCGATGCTGTGATGTGTCATTCTGAAAATGTACAGAACTACAGTGTAATGACAATGTCATATACAGAATAGGCATGGGAATGAGGTATATCAGCATATAGTCAATATGTGAGAATTTCATGAATTTCATATACAAGTTTTGCTGTTGCCTTCAATTAAAAAAAGGAGCAAGCCCTTGTAGTGCATACCAGGGAACTATACAGCTTCTATGGACACAAATCAAAATGAAATGCTTTATTTGTGGCCATGGGAAGATTCTTATTATTTCAAATGAACCTCAAAACAAACCTGATACTTCACCATCCATCAGTTTGTCTCTGTGATGTTTTTTTCTTAAGGAGTCTCAGGACAGGGCTATAATGTTTTGTACCTGCATTTACATCTCTTGCCTCAGTACCCCTGCATTTAAGTTCTCCCTGTGATTTAGGCAAGTCTTGCCTGTAACAAGTCCCTTAATTTCTCTCTAGAATGCCCTAGAGCTGTCTGATAGCCAGCTATGAACAGAAAATACCTATCTGATTATCATCTTGTTCCTTCTGTTTCATTGTCTGCTTCTTCAAGCACTTATTTACTTAAAGCTGCTGTGCTGTGAAACAAGGGAGATTCTGCTAAAGGAGCAGATAAATCTGTTAGAGCCAATTTGTGATGGTCTTGGATTGAGAGTTCAAATCCTTCTGGCTCCCCTACCAAGAAATAATTCAGCTGTGAGGGTAAAGTTACCAGAAGTTACTTTTTGTGGTAATTTGCATAGACTGTAAGGCAGGGAGTGCCTGGGGTTGAACTGTTGTCTCTTGGAAGTGCTGAGAAAAGATGGCTGCAGCAATCTCTAGTCACTCTTAAAACCTTCCATTTTCCTCCAGACTTCTCAAGTCTTAGGTGCTCTTTCATATTTACATTTTCCTACCTTTCCAAGTCCAAATTCTGAAGGCCTACTAAGGGGCAGTGTGTTGTTGGATCAGCTGGTGAGAACTTCAGCACGAGAGGTCCCAAGGACAGGTATCAACTCAGCCATTTTCCTTCCCAGTGGCACTGAGGAGTTCAGTGCAAAGGGAAAAGTCTTTTTCAGGCTTTTTCCTGCTTTTCTCAAACTCATTTTCTACTATGTTCAGGCTGTATTAAAAATCTACCAGCAGTATAAGCAGCAAGAATAGCTTTCACTGAACAGCAAAATTGTTCTTCACACAAATGCTAATGCCCTTTTGGTGAGGGAGAATTGTGTTTTCTCTTCAAAGGGCACACCTGTCCAGATGTACCACTTTTCCATACTGAGGAACTCTTGCTTTTTTCCTGCTACACAGTCGTGGAATGTTTCCTGTGTCCTGCTTGGCTTAGGCAGGTTTTCTATTCTAACACGTTCATCTGAGGTTAACTTGGGGTCCCCCCCTTGTGAGAAACAACTGAATCCAGATAGGATTCAGACTAAAATGCACATCCCTGGCAGAGTGAGGAACCTGAAATCCTTCTCAGTCTTTTAAACCATCACTTAATTCACTCTCAAGGGGAGGGCCCATTGTCCCCATGGCAGCATAAACAAAAGAACTCTTCCTGAAGTAGCTGCTGTGTCTGACTTCGGTTGTTACAGTGCCTGAATGCCCTAGGCTTATATATTGATACTAAAAAATCTTTACAAAGTGCATGATTAGAATTGTAGTCCATCTGTAATAGTAATCTTTCCTGTTCAACATTCAACATAACTTTTTAGCAATTTATGATGCAGCACATTCACTGGGAAAGGGAGAGTGGCATTAAAAAATAAAAATCAAATTGACAAAGACCAGAACTTCTAAAGGCTTGCTTTGAATGCTGGAGACTTGAACAGGAAACTGATACTTTCTGAGAATTAGAAGACAGTCAGAGAGCATTCAACCACTGATAGGTTCCATGGGAAAACCAGACTATTTTTGTTTTATGTCAATGTAGGTTTGATATCTTAAAGTAGAAGAAATTGAAAAAATAATTTCATCAAATTACACATAATAATTTTGACAGTCACCTTTCCCAGGTTTTGAAATTCCAGAGTGAACAGCTGCTAACAGCTGCTAAGCCCTTTCTTCTTAATTTTAAGGTGATAAGGAAGAGGAGAAAGCAGAAGGAAAAGGTTTTGTGTTTCACTGATTCAATTCACGGGTTGAGGCTAAGACATAATGAGCCATGGTTTCCTAGTTGCTGGACATTTTGTCTTGCATGTTGTTAATTTTCCTAAAATTTGAACAGGGTGGTATTTACTTAAGATCTTTCCTTCCTGCAAAGAATGTGACATTTGTAAGACGAGAACAACTTGTGTCTTGATTAGCTCTAATTGCGTGCTTGACTCTGAAAGGAGTATGTATTACATTTTTTACATTTTTCTCAGTTAGACACTTCTGCTTGCTAATAATGTCAGAAAAATGAACAAGTTATAAATACTGTTCTGCCTGACAAACTAAATAGCTCCTTGCTTTTATTTTTATTTTTTTCTGTGTTCCTTTGGTTGCATGGGTTTTTATTTGTTGGTTGGTTTTGTTTTGTTTTGTTTTGAATTTGAACAACCTGCAGTTTTGGATCTTTGTTTCTTTTTAATAGCAGTCCTTCAAGTTCTAATGTAGTAAAGTGAATTAAGGAAGTAGGTATGAGAGTGTGTGACTAAATAAAAATTAATCCATTCAATTGTTTGAAATATGCTTCATAATATTTAATAGAGGTGTACATTATCCTAAAGCAGCTCTAAAATGTTATTATAATTAGATCCGTATCTAACTGAGTACTAACCTTTTTAGGCTTCTCATTTGTTTTTAATTTGTATGCAAAACTTGATGTTTATTAGATAGGCTCTGAAGGCATAATTACAGAGGTATCATTTAAAAACAACAGTGCTGAACTCTGTGGGACTAAAAGTGAATGAGCACAGATAACAGCTTTTACTTTAGATGCTGGATAAATGATGGACTCAAATCAAAGTATTCCTAGCAAGCTTTTGTTGCATGTAGAAAAAGGGAGCTGTCTTTTGTCTGAGGTTTGTGGGAGCTTGGAGAACCTGAGCATCATCTTTCAGTTATAATTCTCTATTTAGCAATCAGTAGAGTATCTTAAAATATGAGAGAATTGTATGAATGGAAGCACATTCAAAAAGACACCTTTGAAGAGTGGATTTGTAGAGATGTCTCAGAGAATGTGTTTAAGCCACATGTGTAGGTAATGTGTGTATATTGTACATGCACACTTGGTAAGTCATGTGGGTCAGTGCACCCCCCTCCCTTCTCCTCTGAGAGTTCTAGAATGGTAAGAGAAAACCAGTGAAATTAATTGGATTTACCATGATGGATTTGTTTCATGGTTAGGGGAGGTCTGTCTCCCTTAAGCCAAAACCTCTTGTATCATGAAATAGAGCAAACAGTGAATTAAAGTCCTTCTAAACTTGTCCAAGCCAGGCATAGTTGAACATCAGGGTGCCTTGTTCAGTTAAAGAGCCTGGGGCCTGGTCATGCAGCAAGGCTCCACAGACCCAGGGGCACACTTTGTGTTTTGAAGAGCCAGGTCTGTGTACTGTAATCAGCAATAATGAGCAAAACCCACTGAAGACTGCCAGGTGCAATATCCAATCATTTACAACACCAACTGCAGTTATCTTCACAGATTTTTATTAATTGTTCCTGTTTTGGTTGGTAGTTGAATTTTTTGGGCCATTGGTAGGCTGTAAGTAGAATTTTTTGTATTCCTCATAGGACGGGTTCACATGCCTTGGGTAGGCTTCTGTAGAGTGCAATTAATATGATCTTATTTTCTTCTCTAATTATTTTAATGTAACAGGCAATTTTCATATCCCCTAAGTACTGTAACAGGCAATCTCATTACTTTTCATCAGGCTTGTTTACAGAGAAATAAAGCAGCAGCAGAATAAACAACACTGAATGAACCAGAAGCTGAAGTATTACCTACTTTGAGTATTCAGAGCCACAAACTCAAACCACACATCATGAGTTCACCTTAAGAAAAGGAAGGTGTTTTTATTGATATGGTTCTTTACCTTTCAGTGTATGAGCAGTTGGGAAATTTTATATAGCTTGTGTATCTCACTATGAAGGCTAAGTTCTACATTTAGTGCAAGCTGAAGTTATTAAAACCCCAGTAAGAGGGGCTTTGGAAAATACCAAGGAACTTGATAAACTGATGATGTCCATGTCTTCCTTTTAATGCTGTGCCCTTTCTCTCTCTTACCTTCCAAATCTTAACCTTTCTTACTTGCTTTGTTTTGTAGTTTTCCCTCTATTTCTTTCTTGGGAAGGAAGAATCCTTCTTTTTACTGGCCATATTAATAACATGTGTAAACTCTCTATCTTCCAGTTACATTGGTGTTGGCTGCCATTAGTCTATTATCTCATCCACCTTTGCTGTTCTTTGCAGTCCACGCTGTCCCTTTGGCTGCTTTCACTGAGATGCCCTAATGCTCTCTTTCTTAAGTGCTATATCCCAAAATAGGCTTTCAGATACAGGAGAGTCTGGTGGTGCTGAGACAAACAGTGAAATCACACTGTGGTTCTGAATTTTGAGTGTTAGTTGTCAGCCCTGGCTACTGAAACAGTTCTGCTGCTGCAGGGACTGGTGCTGTGGCTCGGGGCTGCCCAATGGCTGGTCCTGCCAAGTGCTGCATGGCCCTGGCTTGCCTCATGGGCTGAGCTGGTGACACCTGCACGTGTTTGGATAAAGAGGACTTCCCTGGGATATCATAAGGCAGGGCCACAAGATTTATAGATCTGGAGGGAAGAGGGACTTGTGTCTGAGAGCAAGGAGAAGGCCTTACTTACTCTGCTAGCTTGATTTTCCCAAAATTTAGTGTGTAGAAAAGAAACAGTTGAAGACAAACGATGTATTTAATTTGTATTCTGTGTTACTGGTATCTTGAGATTCAAATGGGGTACCAATTAAAAAACCCACAAAAACAAATCAAAAGCTGATGTTCTCAGTGTTTTTCTCCTGATTTTTCTGGAGGACAGATCTTCCTGTCACATCTGCAGCTGACAGAATCATGTCCACAGTGTTCTGGTACTGAAGCCACAGCACTGGCTCAGCAGAGGTGTGCTGGCAGAGCCCTTCCTGCAGATGCAGCCATGCCTAATCTTATTACCTTGGTGTGTGTCAGGCAGGACATTCTTCAGCCAGGGGGCTGCAGTCACATTGTTCTGCTGCCATCACAGCACTCCCAGCTGCCTGCCAGGGCGTTTGAGGCATTCAGTGGTCAATGACGCAGCATCAGGGACAGGCCCATGTAATGTCCAGTCCCAGAGCCTTAGGAAGTGTGTGAGAAGGGTTTAAAAGCACAAATAATACACTCCCCCCATCCCTCAGCTCCCCTTCTCTGTGTCCTGCTGTATTTCGTGGTGCTGTGCTGAGCCAAGCACTCCTCGAGCTGTCTGGTGTGTGCAGATCATGTGAAAACATAACATCAAAGTGCCTCTTAGGGCACAGCAAACTGCTCCTGAGCAATGAGCATGTAATCATGGGGTTTTGATTCCTGTCCCAGGCGTGCTGCAATAGAAATTCCTCTTTCCATTTCAAACAATTGGTTTCTATGGAGTGCTGTCGCGTTGTGCACAGTGTTCTCAAATTATTGAAAAATCCAACATTCACAGCCTGCATCAGCTTCAAATATCAGTGATATTATTCCAGTGACTAATCCAGGCATACCTGTCCTCCACAGAGATGGAAAGCTGATGCTGAGACTGCTTTAATCCATTTGCTGATTTTTATGGTCTGAAAGTCCCTTGAAGTACCTGACTGAAATCCAGATGTGCCCCACATGCTGAGTTTTGCATGTAAATCTTTAAATTAGGTGAAGGATTGAAGGATACAGACAGATTCCCTTGGGATTTAATAATTTGCTAAAACTAAAATGGTTTGTTTACTGCAGGAAGTGTTTTCCATTTGAAATCTATTTTGCACTGGATAATGCAGCTGTTCTCATTGAAAATGTAATACATGCTGCACAGAATTCCAGGTTTTCTTCTGGCTTTTTTATCCTTCCTTCCTTTGTTCTGTGATGTGGGTTTGTTTTGCTCAAAGAGAAGTGGATGATAATCTCTTCCAAGAATAATTAAAATAGGCAAAAGACCAATTCGCCATATAGCTACCATTGCACTTTGATTGAATAACTAGCATATTGATATTTTCTAATTGTTGGAACGAGAGCATTTTCATATATCTTAAAAAAAACCCTTTGAGTGATGCCAAAATGCTACTGCAGTTTTGGCAGAGGCTCTCCTGGAACCAAGTCCCCATTCTTTGTTAATGGTAGGAGAAATGATATGTTCACACAGAGGAAAGAGACTTCCTAAGGGATATTAGGAGAAACAACTCAAAACACAGAAGAATTTAAACCAAAAATTTCTAACTGAAAATTTTAAAAATTAATAGAGAAGAATATATCTAAAAGAAAAGTGAAATTTACATTTAATGTTTAAATGAAATACTGCTTTATCAGACTTGGTTCTTGGACTTGTCCGTGAAATGAGCACTGTTTGTTTTGTTTATTTCTGCAGAATTATATTTTTATATATTACTTATTTATTTCTGCAGAATAGTATAATTTCATAAAACTCTTCTGAGTGAAGTATTTCCGATTACATTACTGAATGGCTCTCTGTAATTATTTAAGTAAATTAAAGGTTAAAAATTGAATGATACTACAGCAGAAGACTAATACCAGACACAGCTTGAAAAGCAAGAGCAGGACTTAACATAATTTATAAATTTCATGGATGGGGAGCATGGGATATATTGATCATTCACAGATCATTAGAAAAGGTTCTTAATAAGCTTACTGTATATATCTGAATGATAAAAAATTGTTATTTTCTGATGTGACAGAAGTAATAATAGATTGTTTCTTTTCCTTAACTGTCACATCCTGTACATACATTATTTGATACTTCTTCTAATGAAAAAATTTTCTTTTTTGTACTTATTTCCCTCTCTGAGTGGCCTTCCTATTATATTTTATCGCTGTGTAATTCTTGGGGGAAAAACCTGTTACATTCCCAAGCAGTGTATCAGTATATGCTAGATTTTTTATTCCTATTTAAGGTGTTAAAATATTTCTATCGTGCATATTAGTGCACTGCTGCTCTGACATGTGTGGCACTCAGGCTGGCTGTTTGTGTATTGAATTGTCCAAAACGAAACAGTTCTTCAGTTTAGGAGTACAGATTTTTCAGGGCAGGAAAGCATTACTTGGGCAATTTAATAATGAAATAATTTCAAGAAATCCTGAGCAGTGAGGGAAAGGCACAGTGGTTGGGATATTTCTTTAGAGCCAGCCAGCTACACACAGTCCCTTTGATCTTCACCAGAACCCATACAAATATGTCCATTTTCTTACTTCAGTGTGCAGGGAGCAATCCATAGCTCTTGCTGCATGGCTGCTTTGGGTCAGCAGATTTCCTTCAGGTCAAAATAAAATAAAAATTACTGTGCAATAAAAGAAGCTGCTGGGGTATTTTTGATACTGTGAGTAGGCAGAGGGTGGCTCTCTTCGTGCAGCTGAGATTAAACAGTATTAAACCCCCCATGTCTGGCAAGAGCCCACAGGACTTTGGGGAACCCAGAATGGGTGGGGAAGAGCCTTGGCAGTGATTCCAGCACCTCTGCTCTGGAGAAGAAGAATGGATCTGAATATTTCTGAAAGAAATGCTAGTAGTACAGACAGAGTAGTAAATACATTGGGTTTATGTCATTCTGAAGGGAAACTTCCCCGGGATGTGTTTCTCTTCACGGGGCTTATTTGCTCTTTGAACAAGTGAGGGAATTCTGTGGAAAACAGGACAAACTTGGAGGGCTCCAGAGCCAGCCCAGCTGTGTGCAAGGAAAAAGGAAGTGCAGGTGCACTGGTAGGGATGGGTTGGTATTTCCTGCCTGCAGGGGAAAACTGTGCTGGTGATAAAGAATTTCCCTCTGTGTTTGAGAAGGATCAGATCGTGTGTGAGCCACCTGTGTTAATGGGTCTGTGCATGTTAAAGATAATAAATCAGTGCTGCTTTGCAAAATGAGGAGAAATTTACACCCTGAGGCCTCATGCTCCACTTCTACTAGCTCTAGCAGATCCTGGTGAGGGCACATGAACCTCCACTTAGATGGAAATCCAAAAATCTGAGAGATGTTGGTGTGAATTAGAATGAAAAAAAAATTAAGTACTTTTTAAGATTTTCATATTTTCGCGTTGAATTAGAATATTTTGTTCTAACTGGTTTTTGTCACGTGGTGTCTTAGTAATTAAACCTTCAACAATATGTATTATCAAAATTGATTTTTGAAATGTTGATTAAATCTGTAAGATGGCAATAGTGTATTAAAATCATAATGAGAACATTGCAATCTAATCCAAATGTTCCAGACTTTTTAGTGGGATATTGTGTGTCTGTTTTTCTTTTTATTTTTAAAATTAATTTTGTAAATTGCAATTTTCTGTTGAAAAAATCCCTCCACGTGTTTTTTACCAATTCTGAGTGCCTTGAGAATAATTTCAAGGATTGGTTCCTTGTCTCAGGCCTGACCATGCCATTAGCAGGATGATGGTCCCAAAGTACCATCACATCTCACCTCAGATATTAAACACAGACTAAAAGGGTAATGTAGCAACAATAGATGGAGTTAGCAACTGTGCCAGTGCAATACTTGGTGGCTGTTACTAATTAAATGACTTAATTAAGTTGTCAGGACAGAATGTAGATAATCCTGTGTCAGTTGTTTGTTATCACCTGGCTGCTTGGGCAGTCAGTGTCTGATGTGTGCCGTGCACCCCTTGTTTTTCCTCCCAGTTTCCTGAGGCATTTCTGCATTCTCTCTGAATGCAGCAACCAGAAAACAGGTGCAGACTCTGACTTGTCCCATAGGCCTTGGGACACCTGCAGAGTGTCAGGAGTGTCAGGGCAGCAGTGGTTCTGAGCAGTGTGACTCTGCAGCCACCAATTCTGTTCGAATGCCTGGTGCCCATAAAGCACCCAAAGGTCAGGACGTGTCCCTGCTGAGGAGTGCTGCCCTGTGCCCAGGACTGCATTTTACAGTTGTACAGAAGAAAATTCTCCAATCTCATGAACATCAGCAACACATTTTGTAACTCTTACTTGATTTTACAAACACAAGGGTTTATAAAAGGGAAGCTTATGGAGATTTCAGTGCTGCTGACTTTTCCCCATTCTGCACTGAGTCTGTGGCACTGCTCCTGAGTCAGGCAGCTGCCTTTGGTCCCCCAGGAGTTCATGAGAAGACTGTGCCTCTGCAGGGCCTTTGTGTCCCAGCCACACAGGCTGGGCCTCACTTGGAATTCGCCTTCCACAAAGTTTTTGATTGTGTTTGCACTCTGCATCTGGCATTGATGGAAATGGGTCTGGGGAAGGCCAAGTGCTGCCCAGAAAAAACTGCTTTTGCCTAGTATTATTTGAAGACTTGGTGGAAATGTGGGATTTGGCAGTGTGTTGGAAGAGAAAGGTGATAAAATAATTATTTGAGTATCATGATTTAGGAAAGAGCCAAATTACTGATTGTTGAAGCACTTATTTCACTTCTATGAATTTCTGTAGTAAGCAAAGCTTGAGAAGGAAGCTGCTTTAAAGCAAATTGGCAAATAGATTAATGCTGCAGTGATTACCCCAGAAAAGGCTCTTGCTTCGTGGTCAGCACAAGGCAGTCCTTTGTAGTTTTCCTGCTGGATAAGCTAGTACCTTGCATTTCCTCTGTCACTGTTTTTACCTTTCCCTAGGATGTCAGACAGGTCACAAATGAGGATGGTGTTCCTGGCAGTTCAGTGCCATACACAGGTTGGGCTCTGGATATGTGGGAGCACTGTGCAGAGTGCTCTGTGCAAGGAGGTCCCTGGCCTGGCCTGCAGAGCTGTGGAGGGCTCTGGAGGAGTTCACTGCACCCTGTGCTGTGGGGCTGTGTCTCACATCCCACTGGTCACACCAGCTCTGTGTGCCATGCCTGCCAACAGCCATTGCTTTTGCTCAGGCAGGGCTGGATTTACTTTCTCTGTTTCTGCAGTGCAGATTCTCTTTCAAATCTCATAACAGGGATAGTTTGAAGTTGGCTTATATAGAAATAATCACTGATGGTTTAAAAGACAGTACCATTATGAAGAGCACTGTATTCAGAGGTAAACCTTGTGTTGATATTACTGAGGAAAGGGATGAGAAGAATTACCTTATGAACTACTCCAGAGGTGAGGTGGTGACTTGAGAAGAGTGCAGCAAGAAAAGGAGGAATATTAATTTTAAGCTTGAGTTGTGTCTGTAAGATAAACCACTTAGCATCCTAGATAGCCAGCTTTTTCAGTCCATGCCATCATTCACTTTCTGGAGGAAATGTAAAAATTGCAGTAGAGCTTTCAAAAGACTCCAGTAAATTCATTTTCTGAAAAGTAGTTATGTGCTTTGAATAAATAACACACTATGTCTTTTTTTTTTGTTTGTTTTGTTTAAAAAGAAAAGCTTTAAAGACCAAAAGTGAGGAGAGTAAAAGCTGTTTGCTGTTCAGAGAAGCTAATGCGTTTGCTTGGGCTGATGATTTGCATTGAATTGTTGATATGTTAATTTCTTCTTCATTAACAAATTATCTTTTTATTCTTCAAGAGCAATACATATAGCCTAATGGATTTCCAGTTTTTGAAATTCTTTATTTTCAGGTTTTTATTCAATTAGTATGTGGTGTTTTCACATACCAATCCTGAAAGCATTCCAGGCTCAATGCTTAATCTACCTGTCCTTTGTGTTCCTCTCCACTCCTGGAGAGGTTTGAGCAGCACGTGCAGCTGTTTGGTGTCACCTCTTGGCCTCTCTGCAGCCCTCAGAGTCTCCAGATCAGGGTCTGTACTGCTCCTGAGCAGCCAGCTTGTTGCTGCTGCTGCTGCCTTTGCTGTGCCTGCTGCGCTGCCCCTGCTGTTCCCCCAGCTCTGAGGGCATTGCTGGTGCCACAGCCCAGGAGTAAAGCCTATGTGAGCTGTACAGAGATCTCAGGGTGAGGGCAGGGCAATCTTCAGCTCTGCAGCTTGTTTGGATAAATTAAGGAAGGTAAGGAAATTGCAGCTCAGCCAAAACATGAGAAGCATGATGAGATTGCTGGGACAGGGCCTCCACTGAAAAGCAGCACAAGTGCACAAGTTGTAAGAAGGTTTTAAAAAGCTAAGCTTGTCTAGTTGTGTGATTGGAAAAAGGTAGTGCAGTGAGAGCAGGAGTGTTTGGGAGCTTCAGTGCTCAGTGTCAGAGTTGTGGGAATCTCTCCCATAGTATAATTTATTGATGTACCTCTCCAGTGTTGTTCCCCTGGGCCAGGGCTCCTTTTTAATCTGCCTGTTGTGCAGGGATTGTCACCCACTGAGTGCAGTGCAGCACCAGGGGAGCTGGTGGGACAGCTGCTTTTCCATTTCCTTGTCTGCTTCAGCTGGGGTGGCTCAGCCCTGCTGCTGACATAGCTGCTGGCTGGCTGGGCATCCCTCTGTGTGTGCATGGCTCAGCTCTGCACTTACTCCTGAGAGCTCTGTTATATGCATGTGGTAGAATGAGGATTGGCAGAGTCTTTATCTGCTTTCATTTTATTCTGTAATCAGCAATATGCTTGCTCAGTGGATTTTCTAACATTGAAAATACATTCAAAAACGTGTTTTGTACTGATTTTATGGAATCTTCTGCTTTGATGGATAGAACTGTATGTCTTTCATTTTTTTTTTCTTCAGCGTTGGAGAATTAGGAATACTTCTCAGCTTTGTCTCTGAAGGTTTTTCCTCAATCAGAGCCAACTCTAACTTGATGGAACAGGTGGTTGCTTAAACAGCAAATTGTTTAACATAAAGCCCTGGCCAGGACAAAGCTTCTTTTAATTAAACAACTCAAAGTGCCCCTGCCAGCCATCTTTTCCCTTGCTCAGCACTGCACCACCACTTTGGACAGAATGTGCAACAGTAAAGTAAAGCACATCTCCAATGTTAACCCTGTTTCATCTGGATCACCCAAACTTTTCTTGGATGTATTGATATTAAGGTGCCATAAGTCTGGATGGGACCTGCTTTTCCTGGTTTTCCTATATTTCTTTTGAAGTTACCAATCTCTTCTTGTTTCAGAGGGAAAACCCCAACTCAAGCATGTGGTTCCACCTTTCCATTGCAAGGCACTGTCACTTAGGGGCTTCAAAGGCAGGGCATGAAGGATTGCTTGGCTTGCATGAGACTGAAACACCAGGTGGAGGGGCACAAGGAGAGAGGCTCTTTGTGCTCTCCCCCTTGCCTCGTGTCAGTAGCTAATTTTAGGAGGTTTTTGACCTGCAAGCCATTACTGAGCTCCTGGATACTGGCTGATGGAGTCAGTATTTCCAGTGAAAAGGTGACTCCTCCATCACAAGCAGACAGTGCTCCCGTGCCCATGTGGTAGCCCTGTTGATCGTGAAGGTAACTCTAGGGTATTACAGGCTCTGGAAACCTGTTGCTCTGTAGGGTATGTTAAAATCTCTGCTTTTGGCTCTTCCATATTTGCAGAAGTATTTGCTACAAGTCTAAGGTAGATGTGCCAAGAGGCACAACTGGCAGATTGAAGTCCTAGTTTTCAGGTTTGAGAAGTGTAATATAATTCCAAGTATTTATGGTGACCCACTTAGAAAAAATGCCGTGCTACTGTTACCATGCTGTTTATGCAGATGTGACAAATATAAAAGCACTCTGATGCCTTTATATTATAAAATACCATCTCTGTTTTTCTGGGCAAAGTACTTTTCTCATGTACCAGTTAATAAGGTATGCAAAGAGGTTTGTTACCAGGTGTCTGAAAAGGGATCCCAAAGTGCTTTGTTCACAGCAAATCTAATGTTGATTGCCACCAAAGGGGGAACTGGGACCTCCAGTGGAGTTCAGCCTTTGTAGCCTCAACTAAGGAACTGGCAGCTTGTTGACAGATAAATCTGGACTGAATAATAGAAATTCCATTTCATTTACATTCTTTTCTTTTTTT
>VXBI01006186.1:120802-230413 GCA_013397375.1 Toxostoma redivivum
TTTTTTTTAGTGAAAATCTTTTTGCAGAAAGAGTTTAGCATAACAGTTTTCCTGCTACAGTTTTTTTGGGGTTTTGGCTGAAGCTTAGGCAGTTGCTTGTGTTGTCTGTGTTAAACACAAGTAGACTTTGGATCGAAAAGACTGTTTAGACAAGAGAGCTATATACATATTTATTCCTAATGTTACTGGCTGCTTATTGCCAAATTATCTTGCTGAAAGTATAGGATGGGGATCTTTAAACTAGTCACAGTAAAACATTGCTAGTATCTTACCAGTTTCATAGATATTTCCCATTTTTGTGGCACCTACTTAAATGTGATACATTATTGTATCTCTGTTCAAATACATGGTAAGAAATGAAGGTTGATGTCTCATCTCTATTGTATCTGATCTGTTACTGGCCTTTAAGGCATTATGGATACTTTGATCAAATAATATTTTCAACTGGCTCCTGAATTAACAGTGAGAGACTGACATGCATACCCACTCTCACTGACAAAGATACTGTTAGTCCTTGGATAATCCTGCAAATCCAGGCTTTGGATCATCACTCACTTATAAATCAGGGTGAGAGGATTTCCTCAATCAAGATTTCAGAGTACTGGAAAAGTATGTAATTTGGTGTCCTCTCCGAGATCTCCCAATTAATTGTGACATGGGGGCTCAGTATGTGACAGTGGGGTATCAAGTACAACACCTCAGTGTGATCCATGGCACTGGGCATCTGGTTATTTTGAAAGCCATAGGCAGATTGTGATTTCTAACATCCCCTGCACAGCTGCATTTGACTCTTAGCTGCAAGCTCCAGCTCTTCAGGAGCATGGTGAGTTACTCAGGTTTGGTGTGGATAACAGCCTGCCTGTGCAGTCATTGTTCGTGGTGGTGATGATGGTACTAACACATCTGCTCCTGTCAGAATTGATGCCACTCCTCATCAAGGTCAGCTCTTTAAGATGAATCAGACATTAATTAATAGAGGAATTGGTCTGGTTGTGAAGAACTTTCCCTCTGGAAAAGTCCATTTGGCCAGGATAGCAGTACTAAT
The DNA here is from genome assembly GCA_013397375.1 of Toxostoma redivivum. NCBI lineage: Eukaryota > Metazoa > Chordata > Aves > Passeriformes > Mimidae > Toxostoma > Toxostoma redivivum. The sequence continues at coordinate 121,848 of VXBI01006186.1, forward strand.
GGAGCTTTCAAACCTGTCTAGGTGAATGATCCTTACATTCTTGCTGATTGTCAGGGAAATCCTTTGTGTTTCTGGACGCATGTCTCAGTTCTTTTGGGGTCTGCTGTTTTTCCAGGTGGGGAGCAAAACAGAAATCTCTTTAATCCTGCCCCTGAAGAAGTACTGTGCTGTTGCACTTCCATGGCAGTTCTTTAAGTCTCTCCATTGTGCATATGTGTATTTTAATTTTTCACTTCAATACATACATACAATACGACAGACTTCTAGTTGCGTTGGGAACTTTAATTTCCAATTTTCTTATTTACTTTTAAAATCAAAGTGTTTCGTTAATGCCTATTTCTTCTGATGAGCTTTCAAAAGAGTGTATTTCATTCTCAGCCCACAGCTAAGACTGGTTAAAGCAATTTTCACAGCAAGTGTAGACAAATGCATGGTAAGTAAATTAGCTTTTATTATAATCACAATGGCTTTTCTTTTCTATTTGATTTCTGCATGTTCTTGTGTGAATTCTCAGACTTAAGTATATTAAAATGGGAGCGAGAGGATTTGAAAGGTGGCTGCATGAACCTTTCCTGCAAGGTGTGCTCCTGAGCTGCACAGAAGAGCAGAACACACCCTGTCCCACAGGTGTGGGACATACCTGACCTGGGAACTGCCTGGTTCAGCTGTCTGAATGGCTGGTTTTGTGTATTTTACAGTGTTTAGAAAGCAGGGATTTGATGTGTTTGTAACAAGGGCTGTCTTTCCAGCCACTGTGTAGACCTAAATTGAGAAACCAGTGATAAAATGGGTACTGTACATAGACCTGTTCATGTGTGCAGTTTGACTGAGGTGCTACAGAATAACCTGGCAGTGAAATGGGAACTGGATGGGAGCTTATCATGTGCTGAAATGTGGGTGAGGGCATGGGGGAAGCTTTGTGACAGCTGAGCTGTGTGATTTCACTCTCAGGTCGGGAGAACAGCAAATGAAAGCTGCACAAACCTCTCCTAGATGTCAGGGTCACAAAGCAGCGCCTTAGTGGAGCTGAGGATTAAAACTGCAGGCATGGGGTAGGACAGAACTAGACTTTAGATTGGCAGCTGGGAGAGCTGACCTGAAAACAGGGGGAGCCTGGTTCTGCCTCTTGTGGGACTGGGAGCCGTGCCCCATGGGTGAGGGGCAATGCAGCACCGTCAGCATGCTGACACAAAAGAGATGTGGCACATGAGGTGCTTCAGTGCCAGGGCACGTCTTGGCATGCGTTGCTGAGGCCTTGGCTGGAGAGGAATCATGTCCACTATTGAGCTGTGTCATTAAAGCTACAAAATAATCCAAGATTTCCTGAAGGACAGCATTGGGAGAAATCAGAATCTGGAAATAATGACTAAGGAGAATGATGTGGAGTCTTCAGTCAAGAGAGCATGAAGTAACATGTGGTGAAGCCCTTCAGATATGTACAGTTCTGCTGCACAGAAGGGAAGATCTGTTCTCCATCATAGTGGAGGGTGAAACGAGAAGCAGGTCTTAAATAGGATTAAATTGGATTAAACTTCTCCTGGTAGGGATAATTAAGTACTGTAATAGCTGCCAGAGGAAATAGAGAAGTGTACTTCACAGGAAGCAAGCCAGAAACAGATTAGCCAGACTTCTGTCAAGAATGCATTGGCCATTGTTGCTGGGGCAAGAGATGGAAAAGGTGATCTCCCCAATTCCTGTCAGCCCCACTCTAAAACACCAGTTTTCAAAGACACTTTGAATTGGAACTTCTCTTTTGTGTTTCTCAAGTCTGATTTGGATTAAACATTTTTTCAGTAAGCTTCTAGATAGAAGGCTTTTTGTTGTTGGAATTCAGCATTGGCATTCCATGCCCTCTGCTCCCCAACCCTCCAAAAAAGAAATAAAAAACACTTTTTAGTGTTGAAAAGTTCCTGGCTTAGTAAGTGATATTGATTGTTCCCAGAATTAGAAGGTGTAGATCAAAGAAATACACTTTTGAGTGAGGATAGTCCCTGTAAGAGAAATAGAGCAACAAGTAGGTTAAAAGAGAATTTGGAGATAGCTGTGTTTTGTGTGGGATCTGAGACATTCTTGCCAAAGTCCCATCTGTTCAGTTTTTCTTCAGCTCTGTTTTCTTCTCACCTCTGTGTTGTGCTTGCACTCCAAATGGAGACATTACTGTGTGACTGAAGTGCTGAAGTCGTGCTGCTTGTCTCTCAAATGCAGGGATCACAAAGAGCAACTGAGTTTTCACTTTCAGAAACTGAGAGGTTTCACTGGTGGTAAAATCACCAGGAATAATCTGATTCGGGAAAGCCCAAGAAACCATCTTCAGCAAATGGGGAGCAAGTAAAGGAACAGCTGTGCTGTTCTGGACAGAGATAACAGCCCCACTCCCCAGGGTTTTTGCAGCTGACTGTGAAACTGTGTATTCAGAACTCCTGGCAAGGTCTGTCTGTTAGTGTGTGTTTTTATCACACCTGTGGTGTTCTCCTTGAGTTAAGCTGTGAAAAATTAGAGTTCCACTGCAACAGAACTTGGGGGAAAACATGAGCCTGAAAACTGAGGGCTGAATTCTCTGTTGCCAGCATGTAGCTTACAGTGCTGGCACAGCTCTGTCAGAAAGAAACCCTGGCTAGCCTGGAGCCTGGGAATGTCTTCAGAGGCTGAGTGACTGAGAGGTGGCACCTGGAGCAAGCTTGTAACACTGGAAATTCTGCATTTGCAGCTGACCCCAGAATCCCTGTGCATGGCCCTGAGGAACAGTTCTGTGTGCTGGTTGTTGGTGGCTCACTGGAGCAGTGGGAGAATATTGCCTCTTGAGAGGCACTCCTAGTGGAAGAGCTTATTTCTCTTTCATCTTGAACTGGTTTGGATGAGGAATATTTTGCTCAGAATAGATGTCTGCCATTTCTGTATGCTCTCTGTAGAAGTTTATAGAGTTTCCTCTTCCCCTATCCTGAAGAAAGAGGATGAAAGTGGTAGCAGTAATTGGGAGAGACAGTCACGTAGGATGGACAGCACAGGGGCTTTCATGTTTGAATTACAGAGGATTTGGGCTAGATGGAATCTTTTCCTCCTCATCAAGCCACTTAGAATGCTATATATATTACAGTTTATTTCTGGGAGAGTGGGTTAATGGATTTAATTATTCTCCTACTTTCAGTATCATAAATCAAAATTGATCTAACTGGGTTTATGCCAATAGCACAGTAGATGTAAAAGGAAATCAGGGGGTTAATCTGTTCATATATTTCATTTGGGCTTGATAAATTCACAACAAGTGTCAGAATAACTTTAGGGTTATTTGCAAAACTGAGTGTGTACCTCTAGGGCACTGAGTTGTTCCTTGGAAGCTGGGCATCTCCTGGCTGGTGCATAGTTCAGAAACCTCAGTTCCTGCCCTGTGTTCTCAGCCAAGCCCTGTTTTCTTCTGCAAATGGCAATGGACTCCATGTGCTGCAGTGCTGGGGCACAGTGAGTGTGGAAGCAGTGTAGAGCTGGCACAGGCTACTTGCTTAAGGATAAATTCAGAACGGATTAGAAAGTTCTCACTGCCAGATTTATTTGTAAAGAAAATTATTCAGTTGCTGGGGGATATCTGTAATTGCATATAAAGCAGTGGGGAGTGTCTGTAATTGCTGTCTATTCTGTGCACTTTCTCCTGAGAGCTCAGGTCCATACAATTGCGAAAATTCAGCTTGAAATTCAGGAGCTGTTAATTGGCCTCAAGATTTATCTTCATCTCTCTGTAGCAGTTTTGCCCAGGCTTTTAGAGAGCCAAGTTATTGGCAAAGACAGTGGAGTTTTATTGGGAAAGATTGATTGGTTTTTTGTAATCCAGCTAATGAAATGGAGCAGATTCACAGTTTTGGCCTCATCAGTGTTGCTGAATGGCAGAGCACGGTGTGCAGGAGAATACAGCCTGTGTGCAGCACAGGTACCTTGAGCTGCCTCTCCAAGCACAGGGTGTAGGAAGTTCCCATCTCTGCTTCTACTTAAACTGTAGGAATCTGATAGCAGTCCTGGGAGATACCACACCCCAGGGCTGCGTTTTGGGGGAAGGGGTGTGCTTTCCTGGGCTCAGATTGCTGGGGCAAGCAGCTGCAGCTTCATTTGGTTTCATACTAACAGTACCAAAATGTTGGACAGTTTGTGTGGGGCAGGTGAGGATTTTCTGTCAGGGAGCACCTCCTAGATGTGCCAGAGGGATAGGAGCAGTCAGCTGTGTGCTGAGGCTGGGGGTGACCTGGCAGCAGTGTTGTGTGCTGCAGTAGAAGGGTGGTTTTGCCATCTTGGCCTCCACCAGGAACAAGCTGGGCTTTGCAGCAGGATGCAGGTGTGTGCAAAGGCAGCCCTGCAGGTGTTTTAGGAGTTGTGCTTGCACTGTCTCCTGGTGCAGCAGCGCTCTGTGCTCAGCTGTCCCACACCCGCGGGCTGGGCTCAGCTCTGCCAGGGCTGTGCCCGCTCAGGGGCTCGGGGCCCGCCCCTCCCTCGGGCTCTGCTGAACGATGCACTCAGTTTTCACCTCGAGTTCCCTCCCACGATTGCCTGCCCACTATCTCTGGCATGTCATAGTTACAACAAGGCATTTCATGGCTGAAGCAGCTGATTTTCCTACAAGATCTCAGGGACAGCTAAACTGTTGTACAAAACTCGGGAGGTACATTGTCAGTGTTTCATATGTGTCAAGAATGGAGTTATTTTAAATGTTGAAATCATCTTTACTGGAGCAAAGACTACCTAGAGCTTTGTGAATAAATACTTTGCTAACTCAAGTCTATAACCTTCCTAGGGAAGCTGATCATACTTGACAAGGGAAATAGGATTACACAGGAGGTTATATGAAATGATGAGATGCTGCAAATGGAAATATACTTTCTTAGGCAAAGGAGAGAGAACAATTTCTCCGTAATTGAGTTGCAGATAAAATTGAATTTAAAGGGTCCAGCAAGCTCGTTTGAAGTTCAAAGAAGCTGGTGCATAAATTTGGCCTGCCTGGAGTTACTGCATCTTTACACATATAGCTTGATCAAAAGAAAAGCAGAAATGGAATAGTTCCAGAAATCCAGATTGATTAAGTCAATCTTTCTTGCCCAGTGATGGAATTCAGAAAAATATCATTTGGTCTTCTCTAAAGTATTATCCTCCTGGATCAAAGGATTTCTCTTCCAGCCTTGCTATAGTAATCATACAGTGAAAAAAATGAACTTGAACAGCAAAAAGATTCTGCTCTTTATGATCTATTCAAGTTAGCAGTTCATGGGGGCTGCTGTCCTGCACAGTAAGCTACAGAAATGTCAAGTCAGCAAAAATATTACTTAATAGCTTACATTTACCTTTGTGACCAACTTGGGGAATGAAATAGTGAAATGGAGTGGGATCTGTACAAGTCTCCCTATTTCATATTATGATTTATTATTTTTTTCTGGGAAGTGGAGGGCTATGGAACCTCTGGATGATCCTGCCAGCAGGGCTGTGCAGCAGGAAGAGCTCAGGAGCAGCACAGGCTTTGTTTGTGGGCTGAGATCTGAGTAGCCAAGAGTGCACAGTCTGTGAGTTCTTGGGGAGGTACACGGTACAGCTGGCAGGAATAGATGCTTTTAATTAGCTAGTCTGAAAAATCTGGGTAGAGGCAAATGCCCTGCTACCCCTCTTAGAATATATTGTTTCTGGAAGCCTTAATTCAAGGAATTGAGGCTTGAAAGTATAATTTAGGCCCCAGCGTGGGACAGGGTTGGATGAAGATTGAGAACAAAGAAAATCTTTGGGGCTATGACCTTTAACGTAGCAAATCCTGTTCTGTGATGCTGATAATTTCACAGTCTTTTAAAATCTAACAGAAGCCAATTTCAGGGAAATAAGTACAAATGTTTTCCATGTATCTATTTCCATCTATGCCATATATATACTGGAAGTGCAAACAAGGAAATTAGCAAATGTCCTAGTTAATGAATTTTGATGTGCTAGCCACAGAGTCATTTAGAAGCTTAACTGCCTGAGAGAGGCCTCAGCAGGCCTGCTAATGGAGCAGTGGGGAGCTGATTGCAGTGTTAGAACCTGCCCTGTTCCGTGCCCATGGAGCTTGCTCTGCACCGTGCTGCTACTCAGAGCATCGCAGCGCCTCGGAAATGCCCTCTGACAGTATGAGAATAAATGTGGGAAATACATGTAGGTGAGGTGGCTTCAGGGTAATGAGGGATTTCTCCTCCTTTCCCAGCAAGGCTTCGTGCAGCTCTAAAGGCCTGGAAGAGCCTCGGAGGAAGCTGACTTTTATGGAATGTGGGAAGTGTCGTAATTCAATTGAAGTACGTGTCTAATATCCCTACGTGCCTAGTGCCTTAAAATGTGGCCTCTCTTGGAGGTGGCACCACTCTTGAATTCTGTTAGGCTGTTAAAAATAACACCAATCTGTTCAGTCACTGACAGCAGGTTTTTTATTGTGTGGTGATTTGGGATTATGAGAGTTATGGGGGAAGGTGACCTTGATGCAGGTTTAAGTGCAGCACTTCTTGACACAATGCAGTAGAGAACAGCACTAGTGCTAACTTAATTATCTTGTTAAATGCACTAGGGCTGAATTGCTTGAAACAAATTAAACAAGTGACGTTCTTATTTCATAAACTGCATTTAATCTCATGCATGGCTGTGTTTATGATGGAGTCACAGCAATACAGTAAATTAAATGTGAATAGAAGTCACACCAATATCTCCATAAGCAGATGTTTTGTATTTCAGCTAAAGTAGAAAAAAGATAAATCTAAAGTCATTCAGGACAAGAAGACTGAAGTCTCATGCATTTACTAAAGAAGATAAATTTGTGATTTTTGGATAGTTAGCATTTGTTCTGTTCCTCAGTCTGAGGCACACAGAAGTCTGGTCATTATGTCCTGGAGTAAAACTGCACTCACCAGAATTTGCAATGGGATTTTGCAAAGAAATAAGCAGAGCTGATGGTATAATCAACATCAAGGCTGCTGCTACTTATTCAGCGTGGGTCTTGACATTTTTGGCCACTTGTAGAAGTACAATTTTTCAGTGGTGGTAATTAGAACAACTGATGTATGAATAAGTTGTAAATGTATTAAATTGCTACCTGTCAGTACTTTTTTTTACTGTGCCTACTGAAATCTCCCCTTAATCTTTTGTCAGCAATTCTAGCTAACTATGGGAAGAGTTGGAAAACCTAAATAAGGGAAAAAAGGTTTGAGTTATGTTAGCATTGCAGATATCCACTCCCTCCATTTTTTAGTGTTTTGGCAAAAAAAAAAAAAAAAAGGTAGATTCTAGGAAATTTTTGTTACTTTTTGTGGTGAATAAACTGTTAGGAAGGAAAAATCATTTAGCTCTGCTCCTTAATAACCCTGGTGCAGAAATATACTCTTATAATACTGTAAAACTTTATGTACCCATTCACATGTGGGTGGAATTTGTAATTCAATAGTTTATCTAATGATTGCATTCCATTTTCTAGTGACAGTTTTCATTAAGACTTCATTTATTCAGAGAAAAGCTAATCTAATAGGAGTAGCCTTGAGTTAAGGGATTTATCACTCTTTTTTTAATATTTTCCATATTCTGAAATATGTATCATTTAGGCATAACAGAAAGGTTCATGCTTTTTTAAATTGTGCCACATTTTTTTCCTGTAGTTTAATGTGTATTATTTGGAGAATATGCAGTAGGTATTTGAAAAATCACTTTTTTCAGATACCAAGGTTGGACTGAAATGACTATAAAAAAGGGGAAAAGATAGTCAAAACTATAGTCACAAATTTAATTTGAAATTCATATGGACTTCCAGAAGTTTACCTTCTGCATGGCATATTTAAAATTTTATTTTTTTGTTTCAGTGTCAAAAGGAAGGTTTACATGAGGGGGGAATATGGCTTTTCCAAGTTTTTGGCTAAACACCCATGGAAAATATTTGCTTTTATTATAAAGTTAGTATTTAGCATAATTTTTTTATTGTATGTCTCATCTAACACAGTAACTGTTCAATCAATTTTGAGATAAAATCTAATCAACTCATATAAAATAAACTGATGATAGATGAGTACCTGGATATTGTGGTTTCAGGAAATTTGAAGATTTATTTTATTTAGTAGAAATAGACTTAAGTTGAAAAATTTGCACCCAGCTCCTAATGTCTTATTTCTCAGAATTCTGGGAGACATAATTCGTGTTGTAGTGCTTGTGATCTGCATCTGAGTTTATAATTCAAATGCCACCAAAATAAACATTCTTTTGGGTTGTGCCTGTTTGTAATTGTGATGAATGCAGAACCTGTTGGTTGGGGAGGTCTCTCCCAGCAATTGTGTACAAACTAATTTGCTCATTACCTTTTCCTTCTTCTCACACCTCATCTTCTTTGAAAGTCGCTATTTATCATTGTGTGGCACTGGTGAGTAAGTGCTGCTGAGTCAATGCTTGATTAGTTTCCAGCTGGGCCTGTGTGAGTAATTTACTGAGATGCCAAGCAATCCAATTAAATGTTCAGAGTGTGGTGACTTCACTGGGACTGCAGTGTGGTGCTGCCGTCACGGTGCCGTCCCCAGATGGCAGTGACTGCTCTGAAGTCACCTCCTCAGGTGACACTGACATCATGTGCCCATAGCACAGCATCCCTCTGCATCCTCACTGCCTGCTGCACCCATGGCTTCCACTGACACCAGCCTGGAACTATTCTGACAAGAAATATTGCACAGGAATCATTTTACCAAGAGCACGTGAAAAGTTTTCTTTTACTGCAGAGGCAATGTTTTACAAAGAAAAGGACCAGTGAAAGATAGTGGTAGATAGTCTGTGCATCTGCATATTGATGCATATTTAATTTTTGTTATTAAAAAAGTCTGAAATCGATGTGACATGAAGGACTGTCAAAGTTTGGGAAATTGCAATTAGCTGGTTTTTATGCACCTCTGTTGATGCTGTCTCAAAGCCTTTAATGTGGTTGATTCAAATGTCAGATTTTACTGGAAGATTAATGTGGCCTGGTTTTGTAGCCTCTCATACTTTGTAGTCATCACAGCTGCTGTGGAACAGGTTGAAGAATTGAAAATAGGAATGTTGCTTATATAAGATGGCCTGTAGTGCATAGGGTAGTTTGAATGTTCAGAGCTGTTTTGTGGGGACAGTGGCTCTGAGTTTCAGGATGGTGCCTCTGAGAGAAAATGACCTCGTTTCTTTGTACTCTTTAATCTTGTTCTAGGGTCTCCTCTGCTTTCCAGGAGCTTGTGATATGGTACCAGATTAAATTACTATTACTTCTATGTCAGCACAGATGAGAGGTGGTAGGGACTATGTTCCTGCTAATAAACTCTGTGATTCCTGTGCTCCTGCATTGCCATTGGTGTTTTCAAATGCAAGTGCTTTAAGTGCCTTGAGCATTTACTACAATCTGTCTGAAAGCTACAAGACCTTCTGTAAACAAGAGAGTTTAAAAGGCAGTGAATTCAGGAAAGTCATCCGTTCCCCTGCTTTCAGGTTTTATTATAATCCTGAAGTTCTCTGGAGAAGTATTAAAGCATTACAGAGTGAGATATTTGGCATCCATGTTGCCTCAGGAATATTTAAGGGCTAAGGCTTGTCATTCATCATCTCAAATCCCTGGGAATAAAACCAAATTTTATACCAGTATAACTTCTGGAACAACACAGTCAAGAAAGCACCTGGGGCAAATTTCACTTCTAAGGAGTTTGGAAAATGAATGGAGTAGTGCCATAAAAATCTGATCTGACTCTTCTCATAATTGAGGATTCACTCTAGAAACCATAGTGGTGACCTTAAGCATTCTGTGTGCAAAAGGCAATGTATAACACGAGTGTCAAAAGGTCCTGCCTCACTGCAGAGCTGGAACAGGTTTTGTAGGCTATGCTGCTTTTGGTAGTAATCTTCATTTGTGTTTGAAGGGGACCTCTTGGGGCCTAGGGAAAGGTCAGTGTATCTACCTGTTAGTACTTGTTTGGTTAAATCTTGTGATGGCCAAGAACTCTGCTGCTGAAATCTTAGGAGAGATGCCTTAGAAATAGCTCAGTAAGCATTTCTTGTGTGTATGGAAGCTCAGTTTGGCACAGCATCTGTCAGAGCTCAGAGGCTGCCCAGAATGCAGAGCCTCTAACCAGAGATGCTGTTTGGGATGAACATGAGGTTGGTCAGGAGAACCTGGGGAAGTAGGTCAGTTTAAAATCCTCTGTGGTTAATCCAAGTGCAGGAGACTGTCAGACATAACCTGGGGGAAATGCTTCATCTGAGGACAAAGACTTGTGAAATGTCACTTTGCTGAATGCAGCTTTTGGTTCCCAAACAAAGGGCTCTACAACTGCTTCCTGCCAGCTCAGGGAGCTGCACTGATAGTTCCTGGGGGATCCTTTAGCCTGGTGTGGGGCTTTGGGATGAACACAACATGCATCTGCACGTTCCTCTTTTTTGCTGCTTTCGCTCATTTTTGAGACTCATGTTTCTTCCCTTCCCTGTTCTTTTGTTAATTTTGTTGTAGCTCTTCATCTTCCTGCTTTAGAAATTCTTCAGTTTCTGATTACACTGTAATAGGGTCAACACAAAGACATTCCACTGGCTTGCAGTTTAAACTAACCTGCCTTTCCTCTGGGGTTTATTTACTGACATATACCTCATTTTCTCCTTTGTCCTTAATTTTTGTGTGATAAAAATCCAAGCTGTTAATTTCCTTTTATCCATCCTAGTGATTGTCATTGTTGTCTCCATCAGAGATTAATTTTGAATCCCTTTCTCAAATACAGCTGAACAGCCTGATGTATTATCCAGGAGAAATTACTTGTACCTCTCATAACAATGTTAACACCTCTTTCTTTATAAAAAATTGCTCAATTGATGTGTTTAGAATCAGGTTCACCTTTTTCCGAGCCATATTGGAAAACTCTTTCATATTAAGGTTGGAATTGATGAGTACATTAATTTTTTCCCCCTGCTGTTATCTCTGGTGAATAAGCCCATTGCTTATGGGGAAAAAAATGTCTCTAAATGCATGACTATATTATTTCCCATCAATTTGAATATTTTCCTTTCTACTGCGCTGTTCTGTGACACCTCCGTGTTTCAGCATAATAGTTCCGTGCCCCTGTGCTGATGATACTGCATAACTTCGTGTATCATCAAATGTCATTAGTATAAATTAGGTTTTTTTGTTAAATTACTTTGCTAATTAATGATCTTATAATCTCTCCACCAGGCCTTTAATTTTTTATTCAGACACTGAATTTTTGCTTCTTTTAAACTTTTATCTTTGAAGTTTTTCCTCCATAGAATTCTCATTGCTAGTTGCCGTCTCTTCATCAAAACTAGCAGTTTTTTTAGTTTCTTGATTTATCAAAGTGGTGTATCTTAGAGGGGAAGAAGTTTCAGAGCTGGGATGTAGAACTGATAAGTAGCAGTCCTTCACAGGGCTGAGGGTCAGAAAATAGGATGTTAATTGTGGCACATGACAAGGCAGCAGTGTTGCCAGAGCAGGCTGATAACATGGTCAGTTTGATAGCCCCAGGTAAGATTTTAGAAGAAATTAGAGATGGATATGCTGTGAGTTTGGGGCAAGGGACTGATAGAGCCCCTTGAGAAGGGAATCAGCTGACACACAGGGAATGTACTTTTCGTACAAAACTGATTTCCATTTTCTTTGATTCAAGAGCCAGCACTGCATCTTTAGACTAACTGATGAAGTTTGGTGATGAATATTGCTTTGGCAATTGCACTTTGCTAAATCCTTCGCTCTCATCTGGTACCTCCTGTAGGAAATCAAACTGAAAATACATTATTTATCCTAAAGTGGCAGAATTCAGGAATCAGAGCTGCTGCTTCTCTTGAAAAATGCAATGAATTTGTTGCTGCTGGCTGACTTACACTGCTCTCTTGTCTTGGATGCTGTATGGTTAAACCAGGTCTAAGTGCTGGATCTGTATTGGATGTGAAAATGATGACTCTTCTAGACTCCAAGTATTTAAGGAATGAGAAGTAGTTGGATTGTAACTATTAACAGAGCATCAAGGAGTGATGCATCTTTTTATCCCTGAGGCTGCCTCAGTCTGGGAGCTCGTGCAGTCCTCAGCCAGATCACACCAAGTGCCCATGAGCTGAACCTGCTGTTCTTACACTGGTGATGAGAAACTTCCATATTGGAAGTCTGAGCTTATTCCATAACATTTGTTACAAAACTGAGTGGATGAAGCTGTGAATCTGATTACATTTATTAAATAGAGCCAGTGCAGTTTAGATGTGAATAGGATAGTAAGAATCCGAAAGCGAATGACAAACACTGTATTTTATCCTTTTAGAAGTTCACTTCAGTGGGAACACAGACAAGCTGTGTAATATTTTGACATATCAAACCTATGCTTCCTCTATAACTGTTGGGACATTAGTGAGAAATGTGTCATAAGGCTGAGCTTTCAACACATTGTTGTGTGCTAAATGACTCCTGGCTGGCTTAGCCATTCCCTTGTTCCCCTGGTTTCTGTGTCCCCCACAAAAAGCCTGACCTCCAGCAGCTGGAGGAGAAGGCAATGAGCTAAGAATGCATGGAGGAGATGAGTAAAGTTAATTTTCAAATACTCCTGATGAGTTTCTTGGCTGTCAGCTACTTCCATTAGGCAGAAGCCTGGTGAGTTCCAATTTGTGCCTCCAAAAAATGCTGAAAAGTGTCTGCTGATGCATTATTAAATCTGTAGGGCCAAATTTACTGCCAGTGTAAAAATTCCACTGATGACATTTAGAGCATCCAAAGATTTGGCCCATTATTAGAGAGTTCATTAGGATGAATTCCTTGTATTGGCACTATAATTCATTTGGGAGACTAAGACACCTAATTACAGGGTTTTATTTTAAGAAAATGCTGGTAGATACCTATTCAATCACAGAATTATTTTGAAATCACTGAAAACTAGTGATTGCTGTATGAGAGAAGCATTGGGTGAGAAGACAGAGGGGTAACTGGTAAAATCCAGTCAGGAACCTGAAGTGAGTGGTACTCACCAATGCTTTCAGAACTTCTGATGTTCTCAGGTCATGAAGAAGACAGAGCAGTGGGAATGTGAAGTACTAATGGACTACTGGCCTAACCCAGGCAGCTTCCTAAACACCTGAAATAGAGCACTGCTAAAAATTGTGTCATGCTGGATAAAGTGGATGACTTTGAAAATGATGCTAATTCTGCTTACAGTGTAGCAAGTGAAGTGTTTTACCTGGTACTGTCTTTAGGCAGCAAAAACTTTCTGTCTTTTGGGCTTTTAGCATTTCTGCCTCACATTTTTTGCATTCAGTGGGGTTACACTGCACTTGTTTTGCAGTGGTCAGGGAAAGAATAATTTCAAATGCAAGTATCTTTTCCCAGAAGGAAAAAAAGCCATTACAGAAACTGTATTTTATTTTATCATCACTTAATCTTAGAGTTTGCTGCAAGGACTATCTTGGCTCTAGTCATAGATTATTTACTGGAGAGCTGGGTTATGGAATTATCTGGTAAAGACAGACAGCAGCACCTCTTTATCTGTCTCCTGCTGTATTCATAAATCTAACCCCTTTGAAACCTGTGGTTGTCAGCAAGGCACTGATTGCTTTAACTGCAGCCAGACTGGGCTGAGACCAGTGGCTCCTTCCCTTTAGTGAGTGTCCAAGTGTAAAGGTTGCTTCAGCTGTTGAAACATCCTCAATTTCAGGTGCTCTTTGAGAGGGAGGAGAAGCAGTGTTGCCAGGAGGTACTTTGTGACTGAATGAACAGAGGAGTTAATGCTCCTGACATGCACGTCCTCCTGCTGGCCCTGCTGTTTACTGCCCCTGGAAGGTGCTAACAAAAGTCTGAAAGAGTTTCCTGTGATTTTCTTCCATTTTAACTTTCCTAGGTCAGCAGCAGTCTTAAGAAACATCATGAATAGTAAGAATTTATTCATGCATGGTGAAGCATTTAAGATCCAAGCACTCTTGGGAAGCACATGCCACAACATCAGAGGCTGGGACTCCTGAGCACTCCCAGAGCTTTGTGGGGATGTGTGAACGAGACCTGCCTGGCCTTGTTCATTAGTATCAATGCTGGAGTTTCATCAAGAACATGCTTTATATCCACATTTGCTCTGCACCAAAGCTGTGCTTCTACTAGAGACAGCCTTCCAGTATTGAGTCTTTTAAACTCTCACTTCAAAGGTGGCATTATTGCCAAGAAGCTGGTTTTGTGTTTAATGATTGGTATGACATACTGTGCTGTACCTACATAATCCTGAAACTTAGCCATAAAATCTCAACTAACCAAAGATAGCCGCAGTACAGGTGACTATTTTTAGTTTATTGTCCAACAGTGAACAGTTTGCTTGAATTGACACACTTCCTTTTTAACATCACTGCCTGGGTTTGCAAAGGGTCGGTAAACCTGAGGATTTCTGAGTTTTGTCCAGTGCACAGGGTATGAGATGCAGGAAGCCTGGCTCCTGTCAGCTGCCTCTGCCAGAGGCTTGGTCATCTCTGGGACTTCCCTTTTGGAGCTCAGGTCACTCATCTCTGGATTACAGATGTTAACACTGACCTTTGGACAGTGATTTACTGATGAGCTGGGGGTTGGTATCAGTCATTAGTTACTCATGCCCAGCCACGTCTTTATAGAACTGCTCTGGACAGTCCTGACAGGGGAGTTTGGGCTGTTGTATCCTCCTGCACTGAGACCCCAAAGCTGATGTGTGCAGCACCAGGGGCAGGAACAGAACATGAGCATTGCCTGGAAGAGGCACAGCAGAAGAGCAGGTCGTGCTGAGGTGCTCGTCCTGCTCCAGTAAAATAAAGAGCCAGCTGGAAAAATATTTCAAGTGCAGGTATATCTGAGATGTGATGTGCTTGGAGCCAGGCTCTCAGTGGGCAAGGTCCATGCCTGGAATGTTGGAGTTCTGCTCTTTGTTCTGCAGCACAGAGAACACCCTGGCAGGGCAGGTCACTGATCTCCAGCAGGAGCTGTGGTGGAATCCCGTGACAAACACCAAACCTCTCTTGTGCAAAACAAGCTGCAAGGGAAGGAGTGCTGGCAGCTTAAGACTGCCACCAAAGCTGTGAGGCCTTGCACTGGAAACACTGGTGAACATAAAGGGTCAATGGGTACTTCACCATTCCTTCAGCAACATTTTTTTTTCCTGATAGAAATAAAACTTATGCTTGTCTGTGACAGGCTGAGAATTAAGCAGTTCCTCACCTTTTTTACAGTCTTTTTATGCTGTGTTGCTGGTTGGTTTAAAATATATTTGTTTTTTATGGCCTGTGGAAAGAAGCACGACTGAAGAAAAAAAGCTTGCTAGGAATAAATTGACACCTCTTTCTATGCAGTGTTAAATAAGATGAATAGAAAGGTTTTCTTAACCTTGTGCTCTCGGGAAGTGTTTTGAGCCTTTAACTTCTACTGGCATGATTCCATGTGTCTCTACTTTCTTACATTACTTTTCTCATGTCACCCCTAGAATTGTCAAGTCAAAATCAACGTTAAGTTGAAGAATTGCATCTACTGAAGACAGAACTTCACGTGTCTTTTGTGCACAGTGAAAATACTTGTGGAAATTGCTTTCTCTGGCCTTAAAGCATTTTTCATTTTTAGAGATCATGTGAAAGAACTTAATCCAAATGAGATTTTCAGCTTCAGTTTTTCCAGAGCATTCTTCCCAACATCAATCATGATGTGTAAAGCGGTCTAGCACACTTCTTAATGAGCCATGCGTGACAGAATTCATTTTTCTTTGCAAACAGGAAATGCAAAGTGATGTTAAGAATCAAGTTATAAAATTCATAGAATGGTTTGAGTTACTTATGATTTCCATGACTCCAGTGCTGGGAGAACACCAGCTCAGTAGGCATCCTGTTATTCTAAATGCAGCAGAGAAGAGAATTTTCAGGGATGCCTTTTGCTTTGATTCTTTTATAAAGCTCTGGCAATTTTTCAAAAATGATCAAAAGTCATGAATAGGACTGTCCAAAATCAAAGTGTAAGGCTTGGAAATGGAGAGGAGGAATTTTGAAGTGATTAAACGTATTTAAAAGTAATTTTTATTTTTCACCTCAATTTTGGAGTCTGCTCATTTCAGATTTTCCGTCTTTTCCTCACAGCCAAGAGAACAAGATTTGGATCATTTTTTATGTAGTGACATGTAATTCACTTTTCCCACCATTTTGTGCACACAGCAGAATTTCAGGAGATGGCAGGCTCATATCTGTTTTTACAAAGATAGCAGATATTGCTGAAAAATGCAGAATACTCCTGCTTAGGACAAGGTCAGTTTGGATACTTCTCAGGTATGGGAAGGAAATACATTGTGTTGGGTTTGGGCATCACTGTTAGGACATAAACACAGTGGAGAAATAAGAGCTGGATGATAGTACATATGAGGAAGGATTGAAAGAGTTGGACTTGCTAAGTCTAGAAGCAGTAACATGAAAAGTGAATAGAAGAGTTTTTCTATTCTATTTTTCTATCAAAATCTGTTGAACTTGCTCAGTGTCTTCAGAAGGTGATGTATCCTAGCAATTTAAATTTATCCCTTGAAGTCAAGGTGCCAGAATTAAAGCCTAAAACCAGAATCTGAGACACTTTGCAGCCTTACGGGGCAAGGTAAGAAAAAACATTTTGGATTTTGTTGTTTCCTTTTTAGTATTCTGCTCTTCAGATGCATATGACCCCATTTTGAAGTTGTGAATGGCAAATATTTTTAGCTCAAGGTCCTTGGTCTTTGGGCAAACCCTTGGTTGTCTCATGGTGGAATCCAGAATAATCAATGAGAGTTTGGGCACAGAGGGTGGATAGCAAGATGGCTCAAGGATGCTGATGAGGTTTTCTAAACTTCAATGATCCTGCTGTCACTGCTCCATAGAGTGTCACTCAGTGTTATTTCACTTGCACAAGACCAAACCCAAAGGGCTCCAGCATTATACTGTGGCTGTGACAGAATTAACAGCAAAAACTGACAAATACTGACCATCAAAGATGAAGCTATGAGAGAAATTTCAGTGGCATTTCATCTACAGGTATCTCAGGTGTTGCTTTAGTTATTTCTTAGAGTTTAAATTACTGATCTTCATCCCCTGTTCAGCAGCAGAGCGGCCCTAACATGAAAGAAACTGTCTGAATTCAAACTTGCTGTGAATTGTTGGAGAGAGTCAGAAAAGTTCTTACTCTAAAGTTGCTTTTGATTAAAGTGTCTTTTGTCTGGGCAGTTCCCTGCCTGATGTGCTATGGTACCTTCAATATAGGTTGTGTTTCTTGACTGTTTTTTTTTTCCCCACAAGGGCATGCAGAGGTAATGATGTCCATGGGGAAAGAAGGAATGGAGAGATGCACAGCCTAGTGTTACAGATCTGAATTTAGGGCTGGATGCAGCTTTGCTGATGCTGCAGGTGGTGGAATACATCAGCACAGCTTCTCTCTATTGATCTGAAATGCATGTTTTGGGATGGGGATCCTGGCATCCAGCCAGCAGCTCTTCCCTTGCTGGGAATTTCGCCCCCGGTGCTTTGTGTACTGGTACAGGTCATCTTCAGAACAATTTCTCTCTCACAAACATCTCCAGAATCACTTTCTGACAATATATGCTCGAGCCAATCCGGTCCCACTGAGGGAAGAACTGTAATACTTTCAAGTGACTCATGCACAGTAATTTAGAGGGTGGCTGCCTACAATTTCCAGGTGCCATCAATCTCCTTGGTAAGATAATTTCCTGCCCTCATATATATGGAGGAGGAAAGGATACACCATGAATTTCTGATGATGGGGGTGATACTTAGCCTTTAGATAGTGTTTTGAGCCTTCAAGCAGTTTACAAGTGAGCCTTAATGTTCATCATACCCTTCAAAGTGGTTAAATGTTAATATTCCCTTTTCATAGAGGGCGAAGTTGAAGGAATGCAGTTAGTGACTTTGTCAGGACTTTGGGAAGAGTCATGGGAGTGTATTTCAAACCTGTGCCTGGGTGATGCACCCCTGCTTTCCCTGCAGGCTCCCGAGTTTGTGCCACTGTTTGTGTGTGCCAGCACTGGGCACGATGCAGGGTCTGTCACAGGCTGCTGACTTGGAGCAACAAATGGCTGCTCTGGGACATTACTGAGGAATTTGTAAGCTAACAGTTGGAAAACTTATCAGACACAAAGTCTTCAAAAAGCTTTCAGCCACCAGCACCCAGTAAAGTGACCGTGTGGGTCACTGCTTGATTCACTGCTATTGGTTTTTTCCATGAACTTCAGTGAACTTAAATGAAAATCTTGGAGGTAGCACTTGTACGTTTTTTATTTAAAAATACATATTTATTTTATTTCCTTCTGTGTCTGCCATAGCTTCTAACTTTCTATATGCTGAAACAAAAATACAACTGAAGGCTACAGATGCAGGAGGTTTCTTTTGAAGCAGTGGGGAGTCTGCCAGGGAGACAGGAGTGGAAAACATTGATATTTGCTTAGAAAACCCTGGTGTCTATCAGAAATATGTTATATTCATGGAAGACAACTCTTAAAGGTCAGAAAAATAGGAGAAAGCTTATTTACTCCATTCAGTTAAACAGAACATTGGCACTGTGGAATAGAAATGCCATCTAATTACATGACCCTGTCTTAATGTGTTATTTTAGTCAGCATGTTTTCTTTAAAAAGTGTTTCCATTAACATCTTTGTTCAATGCAAAAAAAAAAAAAATTAAGAATTTTTTTGTAAATTGGGAAATATTGAATCATTTTAATATTTTTTTGCTTTTAGCTGACTTCTCGTCAGGGAATCTAAAAAAGAGTGAAATTATATTTGCAGCTCAATTTTTTGATCAATTTAGTTTCATTTAATTTCTAAGTGCTTTAATGGCAAGTATTGTAAAAATTGAAAGTTTTTAGGTTTCATGTTCATTTGCCTATCCTGTAGAACTCACAGTTTTAATGACACAAATTTTGCCACCTTTTAGCTTTCCAAAATAAAGACCAGCTAAAAGACAGAGGTCAAAGTGGGCCAGAACAGGTCAGCTGGCTAAAAGTGACAGGAAAGCAGACAAATGGACACAGAAGGATCAAAAAAAGCATTAGCAGATGTTTGGTGTTTATGGGAATGTTCATGCAGGCGCTCTCTCATATTTTGTTCACAGAATTCATAAGAATTTTGTCTTTCTAGAGCTTTGCCTTCTACTAAATGAGGCCAACATAGGCTAGTTGGCTAAAAACCAGTGGAAAAGGAGACAAATGGATATTTGCACCTAGACAGGCTTGGGAAAGCATGATTTCCATAGGGAATTAGGCCAAAGAGATGGACTAAAAGCAGCAGTAGCCTTGAGAGCCCAAACCCAGCTCTGCCCCTCTGAACGATCTCCCCTCCCCACCTCCTTTTTGGAAGCATTACAGGAGATGTGATAAGTAAATACAAGCTTAATATAGCTGTTTACTAAAGCTCTTGGGGAAAGTCTAGCAAAATATGCTTTCATAAATAAACCAGAGCTAATTAAGAACCACTTGAAAAGCTAGCACAGGGGAAGGATGGGAGAAAATTAGCATGTAACGTCTGTGTGGTTAGCAGAAACACAATTCCAGCTGGGACCTGACAGAAACCTGACTGGGAGCTGGGCTTATCCATTCTTTCTCATGTTGGATAGTATCCTATTAAACAAATCATGTCATTAAATTTGATTGAACAGAATAAGACCTTTCCTAAGTAACCTGCAGCTAAAAATCTGATAAATGTCTGATAAAGTTAGAAAGAGGGCAACTGTGTAATTACAAGGAAGATTAGTCTTGATCCTCGGGGTAAATACAGCTGTCACAAGAACGAGGTGGTTTCAATATGCTTTTAGATTGCATTTGGGAAGAAGAGAACACCTTTGGAGGCTGTAGAGAAGTTTTGTTTGGGCCTTTCATTGCAAGGGCATGTCAGCCATAGGGGAAAGGTTCTCAGGACATTGTGTGTTCTGCTGTCCTCTTTCTGCACACATTCCCTGCACGTGGAGCACCCTGACTGACACTGCTTGGTTTCCTGGCTTGCAGAATCTGTGCCAGCATTCTTTGGTGCACATCTGCTCACAGACTGGCTTAATATGGTGTCAGTGCTGCAAGACACATTGTCATACCTGTCATGTCTGTCTCTCTCACCTGTTGGGACAAGACCCTGAGAACATCTGGAACGTGAAGAGAAGAGCTGCAGATGGCTTGTCTGTTGCAGAAAACCTTTGTACCCTCTGTGCTGTGTGCACACCTCATTTGTCAGTCCCTTTGGTACTGGCACTGACAAATCCCTCACAAAGGGGTGGCTCCACCTCCCCACGGGGATGGGGATGCATTGTTCTTCCCCAGCTCAGCCCAGCAGGCTTCTCAGCAGAGGGACATCACAAAGCCTGCAGTGTATTTCTTAGGAGGGCTGTCCAGCACTGAGACATTCCAAAGTTGGAGCTGCTGGTCAGGTTTAGGGTTTGATCCAAGAGCTGCTCTGGCTGGCATTTAGGTTTGCTGCTGCTTTAATCTGCAGTGTTTTCCTCAGGCATAGCCTGGCTGCTCTGTTGACTTGTGCCGTGCCTGGGAAGCCTGCACAGACTCAGTGCCCTTCTGTGGGATGTGAGCTTCCCAGTGGCAGCTTCCCCTGCAGATGGGGCAGTCTCAGCAGCAGCTGAGCTGGGATTGGCCAGACCTACCCTCTTCTCCTGCTTTAGGTGCAGGAGAGAGACCTGCAGGGCTGATAAAGGTCACTTCTCTGCTCCAGTTCATCTCCTCTACTACATGAAGCAGAGTTTGGTTGTAGCAAGACCTATGACTGTTGGCTTGTGAAGTGAGAATTTAAGTAAGGAACAAGAAGCAGAACTCTCCAGTCACTGTGAATAAGACATTTATAGCAGTTTTAGTGCCTCAAGCTATGGGCAAGTGGAGAACTGGAGTTTTGCCTTGATACAAGAAAACCCCCAAATTACTTGCCCTATTTGCCTAATTGTCCAGGCAAAGAGCAGCTATTAGGCATTGTAGGATCTACATACAGGCACTACAATAAAGACTGTTCTCAGGGCATTTCTTACACCTTTGGGCTGTGGAAGAGCAAGGTGGAATGCTGCTGGAATGACCTAAGAACTGTCCCAGTCCCATGGATGAGATGAGCTGTCCTGTCCGTGTGCTGCGGGGCTGTTTGATTCAGACAAATCCTGACTATTCACATTCCCTTCCATCAGACAGACTTGTGTAAGCCTCCTGTTCTGGAAATCCATGTGTATTTTCTTTCACAGTTTCGGTATTTCTAATCCTATTTTAAATTCCTACTCTGCAACTTTTGAATTCCAAAGTGCTGTCAAGTTCCATGATTTCACCAGGACTGCCTAGGTGGCATTTCCAACCAGCTGGCAGAGGAATAGCACATGGCTATACAAGGGAGGAAAACTAAACTCATATGATCTGTTGCCTTTACACAATCTGCTTGCTGAATTAATTTGACTGACTGGCAGCAGGTGGAAGGAAGGTGAGAACATCAGAAAGATTTGTTAAATGGCAGTCCTGAGCTCTGTTTTTATTGTAAGGATCAGGTTTTGGATCTGCCCAATAGGGCTGAAGTTGTGCTGCACACTGGGGACATGAGAGGCAAGTCTGATTCCATCTGCTTTTGGGGTTTGAGGGCAGACATGCTAAAAAGGCAAGGTTATTGTAAGTTTTAATGCCTTCATGCAAAGGTTGTGCTGTACCTCAGAACTCCCTGATGAGGTAACCAATTGTTTGGTTTGGTTTTTTTCCTTTCTCTTTAACATGTGAGCTATCAAACTCCACAAGTAAGTGCCATACACATCATTGTCCTAAATGTTCCCCTTTTGTGGCCTCCAGAAGCTAAATACCTCCAGCTCCATGGATTTACACATGATAAAAGGTCACAACTGTGCATCCTAAAGCCCTTGGAGCTGTGTTCACTCACTGCTGCCCGAGTCCATGCTGTACCAGCAGCCTCCTGACTGAGCTGCCTTGAGATACACTACTGCCATTTCTGTAGACAAGGATGTGCCTGGAAAAGCTGAATTTATTCCCACTTTCAGGGACATGTAAGGAATTAGGAATCTGTGTTATCTCTTCACCCTGTTTCTTTACCCTGCAATGAGCACATAGACTTGATTTATCCTGAAAGGTGCTTGAGCCTGGCCTGTTGTAATTAGCCTTAGGTAGATTTTAAATGAGCTCCATGACATCATACCTGGCTACTTCTGTTTTTCCTGTACTTCTGAGCCATCTTTATTACTCATTGTGCTGAATCTGTGATTTGTAGTTTCCTATATTTAGTGGTTTAGCATCTCTCTTTACTGCAATAAGTGTTGATTTCACTGTTTGATCCAGGGGAGAGAAACTTCTAGGACGTGTTGTCATTCCTTGGTCCTGGAACCTCATTGTTCCCCTCATCTGTTGGCAATCCCCCCCCCTTCCTGTGTGTGCATGATTTGTACAGCAAACCATTTGTGTCACGTGCAAATCTGGGTTTTTTTAAAAGCCTGGTTTTCTACTTACACTGACAAATTTGTAATCCATTGCATTGCTTTAGCTAAGACCACTTGGTATTTTTGATAGCCTAATGTAGGAAGTAATAAAGTTGGATAGAAGCTCGGATAAACTGTGGTTTATTTGTGGCTTCTAAGAAGCTTATGTATTCTTTGCCAACATCTGGCAGCTCAGGAGCTTGGGTGGAAGTGAATGAAAGTGGCTCTGAGCTGCAGGCTGTGTTTGCTGCAGTGCCCAGCAGTGTTTGTACACAGGGATCATTCTGCACCCCAGCCTGGCTGCCCTGGGCAGGAGAGCCACTAAAGGCTGCAGGTGGAGTTTGAAGAAGTACTTTTTGCCACCCAGCCTAATCTTGATTGCAAATAACTTGATTTTTTCCCTTGGTTTTTTTTTCTTTCTTTCTTTTTTCTCTGTTTGTTATTGATAATGTTGATTATTACTCCTTTTGCCACAGATTTTTGTCAAGTGAGGGATTGTTGTGTGGTTTCTGTCAATCTTTTCTAAATGCAACTGATTCAACACATCACAGTAATTTTAAACAAAAAAATTCTTCTAATTTTCTTTTCTCTAGATTATTTTACCTTTTTCTTTCTTTTCTGTAAAATGCAGTATCTGCAATTGAGTGCAGTGTATCAGCTCACAACAGTTAAGTGAAATAATTCTGCTTCACCTCCTGTACTTTATATAAAATATCCTGGAGCCAATATTAATTGCTTATCCAACTTGAAGGTAACTCTGGTCTCTGTTCTTTCCTCCCCCAATTCCATTTTTTATATAATCATTCCCATCAGCATTATTTTCAGGTTTTCTTGAACTTTTTTTCAGCTAAATGTAAGTGTGCCAGGCTAATTAGAATGGTGGGGCAGAATTTTAAAGATGCTCCCATTCATCTACAGTTCTACTGAAATGTAATTAAGTAACAACGATTACAATACCTCATGCATAAAAATTTATTGACCCATATCCATAATAGTCATGCACTGTGGATTAGGTAGTTTTGATGTCTCTAACCCTTATTCTGACCTGTTCTCAGATATTTTTTAAATTCTTCAGGGTGAATGATTAGTGGAGATCATAGAATTTCAGAGATATTTGTTATGGGAACCATCTTCTCAGGCAGTTGTTTTCTCTGGGTAATCAGAATCCTTTTCTCTCCTCTGCCTGCTGCCTTCCCTGGTGCAGGGGACTGGGAGGGGACCGGGGCTCAGGCAGTGAAACAGAGCTCAGGCACTGCCCAGTCCCCATGGCAAAACACTGGCAAGTCTTTATTAACTTTCATGGAAGTTATTTCAGTGACACCAGTTTTCTCAATTAAATAGCAGGAAGACTATTTCTTTAGGCTTGCAGCTTGGACTCTGTGCTATGTTAGATTTTATCCAGCATTCCTGCTGAAGTCAAGTGTTTATTGTAGTGTGTTACAAGCACAGGGATTTTTTCTGGTTGATGATTAATCAGCATATTATCAATAAATACCTCTTAATGTTAGGCTGTCTTGCACTGCTTAAACTTGGTAATATTTGAAAATTAAGAAGTCTTAATTCTTTTTGTGTGAACCAAAGGCCTGCTTGCATGATAAGTGCAGGCCCCTTTTCAGCTATGTTCATTTTGCTGCCTTTCCCTTGTGGTGGTGGAAGCACTGTGTGAATTTGGGCAGCACAGTGAGTGTGTGCCTTCCTCCCATACAGATGGGTGCTGCTGCTCTGCTCTCGTCTGTCCCTGCCTGGGGACATTACACTGTGTGCTATTTACTCCCTGGCTGGGCAATGTGACAGCCCAGGACTCTGGAGCAGAAGTGCAGTGTGCCCACGTGTGCTCCTGTTTGGGCAGGAGCCCCTGGCAGCAGCACAATCCATCCCAGCTCCCCAGGGGCTGTTTGGGCTGCTGGGAGCTCTGGAGAATGCAATGTTTACCAGCAGGCCAGGCTTCTCATCCAGCCTGCTCACAAGCTCAGATTTGTAAGAACCCTACCTAAGCTGCTTTTTGGCTGAGGTTAATGGAATTAACTGTTCTGCTTTATTTTTGTAAATTAGGCCTCTAAGCATCCTCATTTGCAAAGCTGTTTCCCTGCTTTCCTCTTCATTTCCCACTGAAGGAAACAATGGCTTTGTCCTCAGGGAGAAGGAACAAATGAATTTTTCACTCATCTAATTCCAATTGTCTCTTTCAACTCAGTGGCATTTAAAAAGTTCTGTTTTCTATAAACATACTGCCAGGGTACTCCATGCTGCATGTTAAGCTGGGTAATGAAATGTTGCAGCAAATACGTGTTAACTGTGGTTACATTACATAAAAAACAAGAAACAAATTATCTTTTCATTTTTCATCAAGTGTAAAAGAAACTCTGGGATAAATTGAGTTTCACATTGAAAAGGCAGAGAGTTCTAATTTTAATTCATGGCTAAGTAATCATGTTAAATGAAGATCAGTCAGCTCAGTGCAAGCTACTTTTAAACAGAACTTCTTTGTTGTAAATCACTTCTGTCTCTACTGTCAGGCAGATATTTAAGACTTCACAAGGTGCACACACCACTAGAAAATTCTACAGTAGTGTAGAAAACTTTTCCACTTACTTCTTCCAACCATGTTTCAAGGATTCAGTGGGACCAGCCATCATTTCAGACCTATGGAGGTCAATAATTTACAGCATTAGTTTTCTTTGAGTCACTAACTTCACCTTTATTTTAATAGGAAATGAAAAGGGGAAGGACATTTCCTGGTAGTTAAGAATTATGGGAAAATACTACATTTTCTTCTCTTGAGAGTAATCTGATTCCACTTTTCTGTAAAGCAGCTATGCTAGGGACTGTATCTAGTCAATCTCAAAAACTATTTTGCTAAATGACCTTCTGTAACTTTTTTGTTTGTTCTCTGTGAAGCCCAAGAAGCTGGTTTAGATGAGATTAAGACATGTGCTATAATTACTTCTATTATTCATCATCCTACAGCAAATGATACTGGAATTCACAAAGTGAAGAATCATCTTTCATACAAGCCTTGTCTGTAAGTGTTCTATGCCTACAGGATACAGTACTTTCTCTTGCTATGTGATAAATTGTGAGAGTGCTGAGGAGCCCAAGCTGGATTGGAGTGTACCTGAATAGCGTGGGATATTCATGGCAACAATGATCCAAGAAGATGCTGAAATATTTTCAGTTATTGCAGTGTTCTTGGCAAGTACAAGTAAGGTAATAAGTTGTCAGAATTATGGCTCAGGAAATGACTAGATAAACTCTGCAAAATTGGCCTTGAGTTCCTAAGCCTTTCTCTGCAGGGATGAGCTCTCAGTATTCAGTGGCACATCCATAGGGACACCTCCCACTGTCCCAGGCTGCTCCAAGGCCTTGGGCACTGCCAGGGATGCAGGGGCAGCCCCAGCTGCTCTGGGCACCCTGTGCCAGCCCTGCCCACCCTCCCAGGGAAGGATTCCTGCCCAAGGAAAGAGTGGCTTTTGAGCAGCTAAGCAAGGACAGGGGCCTAGAGAATTGCCAAAAGAAAATTATTGGAACTGTTTAGTGTCATTGAGAAACACCAAGGGGGTGCTTCAAGGATGGCTTGTCTGAGCAGGTGCTGATAATAAATTGCTTATGTGCAGACAAGTGAAGATGGCAATTCTACTTATATTCTTGCTTAATTTTTTGAATGATTACTAATTGATTTGCAGAATTGGAGCTGCTGCCACTTGATTCCTCTTTTCATTTATCACACAGAATAATTTCTGACCATTTGTATCTGTGAGGCATGTGGTCTTCTAGCCCAAAACCACAAAGACATCCATTTTAGATCTTAGAAGTATGAAGTCTGTTCTGAACATTTATATGAAACAATGAGAAAAAGAAGTGAAAATAGAAAAGTGCCAGATTTCTAGAATTCGAGCAGCTTTTTTCAGATTGGCTATTTCTGGAATACTGATATCCAAATGTTCTTTCCTGCCATCCTGCTAAGCTGTGCCATGTTCCTGGAAGCCTGAGATCCCTCATCACTGCACATGGCTGTGTTGGAATTGCTTGTTTGCAGTCTGAGGGCACACGGGATTCTCCTGTGGGAGAATCCTGAGCAGGATGGAAGTGCTGGGACAGCAGCAGAGGGTGGCACTTGCTGAGGACCACAGGGAGCTCCTGTGAAGGAGGAGCTGCCCAGGGTATTTCTGGCTCTCTAGGTGGGGCTGAGTTCTTCTCCACATGGGTTTCATAGCTTGTTTTATCGAATGTTCCCTTGATGTTCCTTTGGGCTGAGCCAAAGGAAGGAGCTGATCCAGCCTAGCATTAACTCCTTAAGGATTTTATAAAGCAGAAAAATTACTTTTCTAGTGAATGACAGGCCTGTGTGAAACCCCAAACCCTGCTCCATATCCAGGTCTAGCAAGGGAGAGAGAGAAAATCCACACAGCGTCTTCAACAGTCTGTAACTAGGTCAGTTTAAAGTAACTGGGAAGCTGCAGCCTGGAGTGGAAACGATCAGTAAATCCTTGATAAGAGTTTCTCTCTCATTATCTACTCTGCTAATTTTCCTGAAGGCCTTGGAGGCAGCACATAAACTTCAGATGGCCTTGTGTCAGCAGCAGGGCCTGGCTGAAGGCTCAGCCCTCATTCCCTGCAGCTTGCCCTGATGCTCTGGGGCTCCTGGCACTGCTCCTTCCCACCTTGCTCCTGCCTTGCTGAGCCTGGCACTGCCCTGTTGCTCCTCAGGATCTGTGCCTGGCTCTCACTGCTGCTGGGCTTTGCAGCCACAAGTGTTAGCAGGAGCCTCAGAGAGGAGCTTTGCACTGCAGCTGCTTTTTTGAGAAATGTGGTTACTTTTTGTTCTGCTGAAAATGAAACATTTCATCAGCTGGATAAAAGGAGCCAAGTTATTTGGAAAAGAGAGTGGGTGACTGGGTAGTTAAGACACTGTGTTGGAACAGTGGTGATAAACTTTAAATCATACTTGTACCTGCTCTAAAAAGAGCAGATTTAATAAAAAACATTGCACCATAGCCACCCAACAGTCTGTCTCTCTCTAGTTGCCTATCTAAGGCACAGCCCAGGGCTTAAGAGCTGATTTTCTAAAAAATGTTTCTAGAACAGTGTCCCAGGCACAGGGAAAATAGCTAAATGATCTGTCTTCATCTTTTCCCAGAACAAAAAGGGCAGCAAAGCCTCAGTGGTGCTTTGTCAGGCTAAGCACAGATTCCCTCTGGAGAAGGGAATCATTAGCAGTGCTCACAGGTACGTGGCAGGCCTCAGAGCATTTCCTGAGAGAACCCTTTTCAAGTGCCACGTCTTTGTACATCTCCTGGGGCTCTGTGCTGTCCAGCACAGGCGCTGCTGCTTCCCTCCCTCCAATGCTCTTCCTTAGACTGTGCTCTGCAGGCAGGAGAGGCTTGGATGTGCACAAGCTTGGTTTCTCCTAGAAGGTTATCTGTTCTGTTCTATTCTAGTCTAATTCTATTCTATTCTAATTTTAGTCTAGTCTAATTCTATTCTATTCTAATTCTATTCTATTCTAATTCTATTCTATCCTGTTCTAATTCTATTCTAATTCTATTCTATCCTGTTCTAATTCTATTCTATCCTGTTCTAATTCTATTCTATTCTAATCCTATCCTATCCTTATCCTATCCTATCCTATCCTATCCTATCCTATCCTATCCTATCCTATCCTATCCTATCCTAATCCTATCCTAATCCTATCCTAATCCTATCCTGTCTTCTGTGTTTTCAGATTCAGACAATGGTGTCCTTAGTTCCTGTGGACACAAGTACTCAAAGGAGTTTAGGGAAACACCACTGGTTATCATTAGCCAATCTAAGTGAGGGGATCATGGTCTGGCACTGAAACTGTTCCTTCTTTATAAGAACTTATGGCACATTTGAAGGAGAAATGAGCCCTGACTAACTCTAGATGTGGGAAAATTCTTCACAACAAATAATTTGCTCTTTACTGTAATTGCTGATCTTGCAATGTTGGGAGGGTGGATTCTAATGCCAAATAAACATAATTTTGATTTGTATTATTTTTTTCAGTATTGACGATCAATAAAATAATTGCTCTGTCTCAATGTTTAAT
Source organism: Toxostoma redivivum (assembly GCA_013397375.1). NCBI lineage: Eukaryota > Metazoa > Chordata > Aves > Passeriformes > Mimidae > Toxostoma > Toxostoma redivivum. The sequence goes on from VXBI01006186.1 coordinate 150,328, forward strand.
TCCAAATTTCTTTAAAAGAGGATGTTATTATATTAGTGTTAGCTGGGTGAGTCATGTGGGAGAACTCAAGTTTCCTGACTGCTATAGAAGATAGCCAGTTTGGCTTGCACACAGATGTAAAATGTTTTAAAAGAATAAGTTTGTGACTCAGGCCAGGAAAGCATTGTCACTCACAAATGTATGGGAGGCTGACAGAAGAGGGGTTGGTAGTAAGGAATCAGTTTTAAGAGGCTGTTCTGGAAGATCTGCATGATTGGGCAGTGCTCATTGTGACAAGCAAATGCAGATGTGTCTGTGCAGAGCTCCTGTGCAGCAGCTCTGTTCTGCTCTCTGCAGGCAGGATGCATTTCTATTGCACTGCTGACAGGGAACACTTGGAGCTAATTTCCATATTATGCATCCTTGAATTTACATTTGTATAATGAGGCAATGTAGATCTCATAAGTATCTTTCTCAGCAAAACACCCCCTCAGATTTTTTTTTTTTTAAACTTAATGGTTTGGCTTTCTCAGAGGCTCTGGACTTGGGGCCCTTTGTGTAGCTGACTAATAGAACTGTCATTGTTCCTTTCTGCTTTAAAGGGAGCACTGCATCATTCCTTTTTCCATTCCAAGTAATTTGTAAAGCATAAAAAATAGATGGGTTACAGTCATCCCTGTATTTTGAAAGGCTCTTGTTTTCACATAGAAATTGCTTCATGTTATACTCTTGCTTCTCTGAACAGTAATGTTGGGTCACTGAATGGGTGTTTGAAAGATCATCTGCTTCTGATTGGGAACAAGTGTCATGTACTCCAGCTCTTCTGAGCTGAAATTTGGAGCTGCTTCTGTTTTATTTCCCTGAAGCTGACTGGAGAATCCAGTCACACCAAGGGAATGTTTTCCCCATGCACCAGCTGATACAGCAACTGAAGCTGCAGCAGAGAGCTTGGTAAATGAAAGCACTGCTGGCTTATGGGCTGTGCATTAATGCAGATATATTAAAAGCCTTCTGAAGACGTTGGCAGAATTCTCATATTGCTAAATGAAATACAAATGAAGGTTTAATTGCTAAATCCAGATCTCTCCTGCATTATAAAGCTTTTTCTTTGCTCTTACTGTTGTAAGAGAAGTACTAGCATAGCATATTAAATTAATGTTTCTTCTGGAAGTCACAATGGTAGTCTGTAAGTAGAGCTGCTCAAAAGCTGTCTTGTAGCAGTTAATAGAAAAATATTCCAAAGCTTTGCAGCAGAAGGTTTACCTATGAGCTGCCCAACATGCCTGGGCAGGGAATGGCTGCAGTGCCTGCTGTGCCTTCAGTGTCCTGAACAGCCTCAAAGAGTGGAGGCACATCTGGTCCCAGGGCTGTGTTCAAGGATGAAGAGAGGGCAGCATGAACAGGGGAGTGTCCAGGTGTCCCTGTCCTGCCTGCTGGGGCAGGGGCAGCATGAACAGAGGAGTGTCCAGGTGTCCCTGTCCTGCCTGCTGGGGCAGGGGCCCCACAGCTGGCTGTGGTGAGACCAGGGCATGTGCTCACACAGAGCTCAGCACTACCCATGGACATGGGCCACTTCTCCAAGCCTTGTAGGCATTGAGGGGGGAGCTTGAAAACCAGCCTAAATCACTTTGTTTCATTTCCTCTAAGGGTCTGTTTAAGGAAATAATGATTGAAGTGGAGATAGTGGCTGTGAAGGGTTGGTTCTGGAAAGAGTGAGTGTATGACTTGTTTTCTACACTCTTGGTCTTTAGATTTAAAGATCCATTTGTAATTTCTTTTTCCTTTGAAGTGTATGCAGGACACACCATGCACTTTTGTTTAGATTTATAAAACTGCAGGGCTTTAGTGAGTCTCTAAGGCTTTTGTGCCTGATCATGGTGGGCACAGTGCCCTTCCCAAGGAGAAACTGCTTCAAGGTAGGAGCAGCAGCAGCCACCATGCCTTGTTTCAGTGCGGTATTTCACTGCACAGCTGCACTCATCTGCCTCTTCTAACTCCCTTCTGTCTCCAGAAGTGCTTGGATTCCCCTCTTCATTATCCTGCTTTTCCACTTATTCCCTGCTCTCTCCCCACACTCTAAACTCTATTCTTCCCTTCACTTGTACTTTCAGAGCTCCCAGGGCTGTGCTGTACAGACACAGAAGGTTGCTTTGAGGTCCTGGACTTTGTTGGGGTTGATGGGGAAGCATTAAGGGGAGAAGGAAAAGAGCTGTCCTGGATGGAGCACAGGCTGTGGAGAGAGAGGGGCAGTGAGGAATAGAAGCAGAGCTTCCAAGGGGCTTTTTAACAGTGTCCCCCACCCATGTCCTTCCACCTTTGGGGAGTCCTGCCTCAGCCTTCCTTGGGGGTACAGCTCATGTACAGGCTTCCCTTTGCTTGGCAAAAGGGGGAGCTCAGAGACCTTGCCTGCCTGAAGACTTTCCTTCATGTTGTGGACTTAAACAGTGTATTTGTGTGAGGTGTCTGTCCTGGTGTCAGCTGTCAGATACCTGAGGGACTGGGATAAATCAGGCTGGAGGGGGTTTGAAGGTAGGGAAACAGCAATGGCAAAAGAAAAATGTGTCTATTTTAAACTTGAATAGCAGCTTGGATTTGTATAATTACAGTGTTCAAGCACAAAAGTAACACCACTCCAGGAATCAATTTTACCTTGAAATAGCAAAGTGACTTGGAGGAAGTTGTTAGTGGAATGGCTGGAGCTAACTTTGTCACAGAACCACATCAGAAAATGTTCAATTCCAGTATTTAAAGAATTACCCATTGGTGCCCAGTTCTGTTAACCTTTGAAAATCTCAGGTGAGACAGGTGGGATTAAGAGTCCAGAAGGCTGGATTTTATTCTCTGTGTGTGCCAATTTTGATTTTACATTTTACAAGTCAGTCTCTCCACGGATACAATTTTAATAGGTTTCTAGATCTTTTAATTAAGAACTAGTTGTAAAGCTCTCCCAGCTGTTATTGGAGTCCCACATAAAGTTTCAATAGCTTTGTGAGGTATGAATTTTCTTTTATAAACTCTCCCTAACCCTTTCTCCAGTATAATTGACACAGTACTTGGCCATTTTCCTCTTTCTTTGGTTCTTTATTATTGCTCCTACCTAGCAGTCCACATTAGAAGGATGTTACCTGTGCTGGTTAAGGCATCTTAATAAGAAGCTGTCATGTGTGCTGTCTTTTGTTCTTTTGATACTGGTGAGGTTTCAAAGTGTTAGAATGTATATTATAGTGATTAGGTTGTTATTTTATCCGTGAAATGCTTTTGAATTGCTGGGTGAATTATGGCTGGTCCTAGCGAGTTTTTACAGTTTACTATTTCAATTTATTCTGCAATAAAATGTCAGTTCATTTTCGGTCACATTTTCAGCTACATCACCCTTTCATCTATGGAAACCTCCCAGCGATTTTCTGTACTAAATGTGCAAAAAGATCCATCTGGTTTTTGTACAGTCACTGTGTTTTCTGTGGATAGTCCAGCTTGATCCCACAGACTTTGGCAGCCATCCTGCTCCTGATGTAATGATGAAGGTGTGTTAAAGATTATTTTAATGCTGCAATTTTATTCTTAAAGTCTTTTGTGGCCTGCCATGCTGTGATTTTACAACTAACCTGCCATGGTTTTTATTCCTTTCTGTTACATGCATTTGCCATGATCTTTTTTGCTGCTGTTGTTTCTAGTACCTCTCCTAGCCCTGTTCAGCACAAGGGCTGTTCTGCTGGTAGCCTCTCAGCAGGGCTCTTTGAGGGGAGTGCTGCATGCTCACCTTCTAGTCTGCTGTTCTCACACAACCTTCACATACTTGCCAATACTAAACATTTGAAATTTTGTGTATTTTGACAAGCTTTCACTTCTCGTTCCATCAGCTTTTTAAAATCAAGTGGATTTTTTTTTAAATCTTTGTCTGCTTTAGAGGTATTGAATCTTACTGTATCTCTTACAGACTGCCTGTTTGGTAGTAATAATCTTGATGAGGACACTGACACTGCTGTGACTGTGTCTCGAGGTGGCTTTTTCTAGTGGGTCCCCTGTCTGGTCACTCACTCCCTGAAGTACCATCCACAGAGCAGATTTGTCACACAGCATGTCTGAAATAACTGAACCCTACCATTACTGCTGTTCTCCTGTGCTAGCAATCATTCCAGTTTCTCTGGGCACAACAGGGTTGCTCTTCTCAAATGAAAAAGGATAGATTGTCCTTAATATTGTATTTTTCCTGTATTTGAACATGGACTTAGAGTTTTGTAGAGATTCTATTTTACTTGTTGGTACATTTCACCAAGCTCTGATTTGATTCTAAGATACTTGTGGCACGATTTCTTGACATGATTCCTGTACTGACATGAGCTATTGCATTTTATTTTTTATCCTTTGTCTAGATACTAAAGTACCAATACATATATCTTTCCTCCAAGTGTTTGATATTATTCAAAAGATACTTACAGGTGTTGTAGTCTCCCCATCTCTTTTTTAACCTTTTTAAACCTTCTCAGCATTTGTATAAGAACACATACATATTGGTTAGGGCTTTTTGTCTTCTGCCTCTTTTGGAAAACACAGCTTCACCTTTGGCTTTGGCCAGTGCATTTTCTGCCCTTGGGCCTGCAGACAGATGAGGAAAAGGAGACATCAAGTCTCCCCACAGGTGTCTCTTTCTCTGGGGGTTCTCAGCTTGTTTTGCAAGTCTTAATACTCAGACTGATGAGTGTCTGTGCTTTATTACGGATTTATGTTATGGGAGTGGGTGACTCAAAATTAATGAATTTCACTCAGCACCTTAAATCTGTTCTTGAGTCAGAATTAGTTAATATTTTTTGTTGAAGGATTTTGAGCTCTGCTGCAGATGCTGAGGCTGAAGACTTGCCCTGCAACTCATCAAAGACCATGGCCCTTGTGAGGAATGCTCTTTGTTGACAGCATTTAATACATTTTTAGGTACTATTCTGGTTTCACTTTAGAAATACAAGGCAAGTGATACAAGGACAAATGGGAACTGCAGTATTTTTATTTTTTGTGAGGAAAGAGAATGCTTCCCTGGCTAGTGAAGGATAAGCCTCAAACAGTCAGGGTAAAATATTTTTCCATGCTGCTTTTCTCTGGAATCTTGTCCAAATCACTTCCCAAAATAATGGTACCTGTTACTGTCAATTATGTATCATGGAGAGAATAATGGAAGCAAACCTTTAGTCTTGCTTTAGCAGTGGATGCCTAAAGCTGTATAATAAAAGGGGATTTTGAGCAACAGCAGGTTTTGGACTCCTGTGTCAATCACATCCCCTCCCTTCTCTCTCCACCAGATGCTGTTTTACAAGTATGTAACATTTTATGTGCAAGAAGAGAACAGCTGATTTATTACAGAAATGAAAGAATATTAAACCTTCCACAGGGCTGTAAGGACAGCCTTAGCACAAATACACCTAATCCTGGTCCGATAATAGCAGGCAATGAACTCACAATATTCCATATTATATTAAAATTTCTGTAACCCAGTTGCAAATGGTTTTTCATTTAAATTTTGTTTGCTTAAGTTTATTACAGAAAGTAAAAATAACCCCTGCTCTGATAGCACCTGCAAGATAGATATTGCTCTATTTCTTTGTAAATAAAGGCCTGCATTTTATTACTGAGAAAATTGCTGTATTTCTGCCTTTGCACATCAGGCAATTTTCTGAAGCTTCTCTCAACAGGTATGTTATAATGGCTTTGTATGCTGCAAGGGTATGCCTTTTCTAAACCTACATCTACAGATAATGAAGTGCATTAAGAATGAGCACTATGGAACTGTGAAGTGAAGGGAAAACATCTATGAGCAATATTCAAACCAGAGCTAAACTTCCAAACCCCTGTTCTAGCCACCTGAAGAGAAATTGCCAATGGAAACCTGAACCTTAAAAAAACCCCATTTAAATTTGACTTCAGGAACATCCATCACCTCTTTCAGCTTGATGGAATAGAGCAGGGCTGTTCATGCACTGGGTGATCCAGTCTCACTGGAGGGTTTGTAGCAGTGGATGACAGCAGAGCCTTCACGATTTGGGGCAGAGTTTGTTGCCATGAAGGTCGCTGTGGCTGCCAGTCCCTCTCTCCTCACCCCCATCCTCTGGAACAGCAGGGACAGTGCTCAGCACAGGATTTGGTAGCCCAGCTGCTGAGCACACTGACCTGTGTCTTTTTATGGGGAGCAGCATTCCAAAGAAGTTCTGTCTGGATTGTCGTGCCAGGGAGGTAGCTGGGGATGCCATTTCATGGTATTTAGTTATTGTGGTTCATCAGCAGTGGCTCCTGGGTTTATATGTGTCAGGTGTATAAGAATATGTTTGCTTCGTGTGTGTTAATCTGTGGCGTATTTATTTGTGGGATAAAGAGGCCATTTGTCTTTTTAGGGAAAAATAGCTCAGATCAGACTCTATTAGTTTTCATAAGATGGTGCTTAGTAAGATAAACAAAAAATGTGACAGATTTCACATGTGTTTTATAACCAAATATTTTACATAATGTTGTTTTTCTTCTCTTTTTGGTATACTCTGGAGACAGTCATGCATGGATTGTTGGAATAACAGAAATTACTTGGAGTAACTCTGCCTTTATCTGAACATTTGCTATGCTTGTAAACTTGCATGCTGTTTGTGCCTAGTATTACACACACTTCCATTTGCCAACTGCAAATAGATTTTAATTTTTGCAATTTGCACACTTTTGCATTGTACATCAATAAGATCCTAATCAAATTTAGTTCTACACCCATTACTGAATGATAGTTTTTAGCATAATAAGTCTTGATTTTCATATTCATTTCACTGCTTTCTGAAGGGGAAGTGGAAGAGCTGCTGGCTGCATTCTGCTTTGTGAGAAACCCTACAAGATTTAACCCAGTGGCCCAAGAGAGCAGCTGGATCTTCACACCCTGCAGAGCCCTGGTGCTCTGCAGTATGTCTAGGCTAATAAAAGCATGTCCTGTTACAAACTAGCCTAGTTAAATCAGAAAACAACTAAATTAAGGATAACACCACAGGAGCTACCTGAACTCGCCATAGAGAGAAATTCCAAGGCAGTGCTGGAAGTCCAGATGTGTTTCCTGGGAGATGGTGCAGCAGTTAATTATAACTGAAGTGCTGCACAAAGCTGCTGTTCCTCCTGTAGTCTCCTAAATGTCATTTCAGGGTGCTCTGGTAAATGGGGGGTGGTAACTGCTGCTGTCTCAGGTGCTTTCAAGTAGCACCAGCCCAGAAAATATTTTTTCTAGGGCAGCTCTACCACAACATCTAATCAGTGCTGGCTGCCAGGGTAAAGAAGAGCACATTGACAGGATTTATTTGGCTCAGACAGCCTTTGCTAGCGTTCATCATAAGAGGCTATTTGAGAAGCTAAACATTGCTGAAGTGAAAGGGGAGCTACTCTTCTGTGGTAGGAAGTGTCTGGAGACACAAAACAGAGCAGGAATGAGGTGTCAATTTTCCACATGGCAAAAGGTTAACAGCAGGGAGCCCTCAGGTATTCAGGTTAGATTCAAGTTGAAGTCTGTGTGAAAGGGAAAATGGCAAAACGTGCAGGCAATATCAATGGTTGGGTCAGTCAAATCTAGGAATGCCAGCAGGACCTTCCAGAACTCAGCAAAGCTACCTGAATGAGCACGAGTCTGCCAAGCAGAACCAATTCACAAGTGTGTCATTGCCTGCTGGCAGTGGTAGGGATGATTTTAGCTATAGACATCTGCTGTTAACAGAGTGTTAGCACTGAAAAAAGAGTGTGTTGTGTCCTTCTGGACACAGTTCAAAAGGCTTGTTAAGAGTACATTAATAATGCCTTTGTGTAAATATTTTGCATTTTATTACTGAGTCTGTGGTCAATTCTAATTACCTGTTATCAGGGAAGATCAGTTGAAACAGAAATGGTTTGGAGTTTGCTGAGGAAAATGTTTAGGAGCATTTGATTCAAGGGACAGGGAATTGATTTTAAAATGGCTTATTAAAATATTTTTATTCACAGTCCATAATTCATCTGTAGAACTTGCTGCCAGACCTCAATGACAGTAAGGTTTTAGTGGAAATTCTGTATAAAAAGATTTCATTTCTAAGTGTATAATGAGACCACTTATGAGTATGTTGTTTGAAGGATAATACGTGATCCACATTCCTGCTGTGGGTATGTTAAGGGCTAAGACATAATTTTCTTACTATGGTAAGCTGTCTTTTTTCTTCTGGGTTTTTCTTTTTTTTTTTTTGGTAAGTATTTGTTTCTACTTGTTATACACAGGTTGCTCTCAGTTAGAAAGCCTGCTAGGCATATCTGATATGACATTTCCTACTGTGATGGTGATATCCTTGGTTCAGGAGAAAGCACAAACAGTTCAATGGCCTGTGTATGAATTCCTTCCTTTGTGAGGTGTTGCAATTGTCTGTGCTGATGCAAATACATCCTTGCAGTCGAGGTGATATTGTATCATGTATCATCATGATCTGAGCTGTTTAAACAGAGACACAACAGAATGAAACCAATTTTCCTGTTGGCATCTATTCTGGCTTCGTTTCTCCAGGGCCACCTCTCATTAGTATTCCAAGTCCTTTGTGATGCTAATGGGAGCACCAGAAGTTGGATCAGAATTTTCAACCTGTAAAACACAGTTTATGCCCTCTCCTCTCATGCCATCGTGGGAAAGGCAGCCTTTGGCAGTTTGACCCCATCTGGGAATGCAGGAGAGCTGTCTTGAGCTGCTGCTGCTGGGGAGGATGTGGGGGGCAGGTGGGGCAGCACATTATTGGTGTAGTCCAGCTTTGGACACATCTTTCATTTCCACAGGTGTTGGTAGTGGTGGAGTGCAGATGTGTCACTATCAGGTGAATCACTGCTTATTTCCATTCCAGCTGGATCTCACCAGTTTGTCACAGACAGGCCTGGTAGTGCTGCTTGCTGCTGCTGATACAAATACTGGCCTAAAAGTGGGTTGTGTTTTTTGGATGATTAGCACAGCACCAATGCTTTTGCTAAATCATCTTGGGAAGGACAAATATGGTTAAACAGTGAAACTGAATTTTGTCTGGCACTATGAATACGAAGTTATTATTTCCACTGGCATCAATTAAAAAGCTTATTAATAATAGATTGTTAAATGAGCAGTATAAAATCTGATTTTAGTCCCTATCTCAGTTTTCAGCGGGTTCTCATCTGAATAGACATTCCCAATAATAATTTCTCAACCTTGTGACTGTACATAAATCTCTGAGCAATCAGATTAGGAGCCACTTTAGAAAAAAACAGCCATAATTCAGCAAGTGGAATAAGTCTTTTAAAACTAGTAAAAAACCCTCTATTTATATGGTGGTGATGATTGCTGGTATGAATCTTGTGAGAGTTCTGGCTTGTTTATTTTGTTGGAGGTGATACAATGCCATGCATTGCTCTGCTGTCAGACATGATGTTTCCCCAAAGTTCTGCAGGCCACCATCATCTGTTTTACATTTGACACTGGAGGAGAGCCTGCCAAACCACGACAGGCTATGTGGTGATTATAAGCACTGAATAATTGTATTCTGTGGCTTGACAGGCTAGAGGTTCCAAGCAACATTTGTGAAAGTGTGCTGGGATGGGATTAAGGTTATATTTTAGTTGAGGAAATTCTATACCCTTCTAAATTTGAATGGAGGTGTCTGGGGTTGCTCCCTTGCTGCTGCATAATGCTGTGCTCTCACTTCACCTGACTCACATCTCCCACTCAACTTCCACTTTCCTTGTGAGTAAGAAAACAATCAGTAAAATGATGGCAGTGGGAGGCTGAGCATCTGCTCCCAGTGCTGCCATGGCCTGAGAAGGACCCCACAGCAGGTGTCTGCTCTGGAGAAATGGCATTGCTAATGTCTTGCAAGTGTTTGGAGACTCTAATGAAAAGTGCTTCAGCATTTTTGATGTTAGGATACTTCAAGGAGTAACATTTATTTCTGATTAGAATGAATTAATTCTATTGTTGAAGCAGTTGAGGAGAAACGTTACAATCTTTAATTTATTATTTGATAGATAACTGACTTCATGAACTGTTTATTTCCATTTTGGAATTGCTGGAAAATTAATATTTTTCCCCATATTTGATACTAAAACTTCAAATAAGGAAAATATTTTCCAAGTTGATGGCTTTGATTTCTGCACTCACCAAGCAAAGCAATGAAAGAGAAGAGATGTAGAATTCCTATCGAGGATATAATTTGGAAGAAATCTTTGTGTCTCTGTGTACTGAGTTCTGAAAGCATGAGCAAATTCAAGGTTAGCAAAGTTCACAACGGATGTTTGGCTCCCTGGGGTTCTGAATTGGCTTGGAAAAGTGAAAAGAATCTGGTGGGTTTTGGCCTCATTTGGTTTGGGAGGAGGTGATGGGCACACTGCAGCATGTGGGAACACTGCCTGCATCCTTTGCCAGGCCTTCCCAGCTGGAGCAGGCAGCACAGGAATGTCAGAGCAGGCTTACAGAATTCATTACTGGGAGCCAGCAGCCTGCAAAACTCAGAAAAACCCAACTTCTGACTGTGTGTTGGCTCAAGGCTCTTTTCCCTGAGGAGAATCTGGCACAAGACACAAAGTGTATTATTATCTGTTTTTCACCCACAGGTCGAGGTGGCCTGAACTCCCTGCTCCTGATGTGTAGGGATGTCAAGAATCAATGGTGCACTTCCTTCCCACTGCAGACTGGCCTGCTGGCTCTCCACTACACTTCTGCTGTGTAATAGGAACTAATGGCTGTTATTTAATCAGTTAAAACAGAATGCAAAAAGGGCTGTTAATGATGAAACCATCCTTCTCTGCAGTGCTGCCTTACCTTGCACCTGTACAGTCTTTAAATGTTACAAGTCTTTAACGAAATGATCCTGTGAGTTGGATAGGGCAGTGCAGTTTTAGCAGGAGCAGTGCTGCCCCTCTGCTCAGTGTGATGCATGTCTTGCATGTCTGAGGTGTGAGGGAAGTGCAGCTGTTGGTGTTCTGGGCAGCCCTGAGCAGGAGCAGTGTGCCAGCTGTGTGCCAGCTCCTGCAGCCAGGCCCTGCTGCTCAGAGCAGGGTGGGCATGCACGAGGGGCACGCTCAGCTCTGTGCTGCAGAGCTCATGCTGGGGGGACTGCATTTGTTGCAGTCACCACGAGTCAAGCTTTTTTAGTGAGGAAATCGTTAAATGCTAAGGACTCTTGTCAGCATGACACCACTGTCCTACTTTCATGGCAGTGATTTACAGACTGCAGCGTATGGGAGTCTGTGGAATCCAGCTCACCTTTGGGAATGCTCTGCTGTATGAATGATGTATGAAGGGTAAACTTCCTGAAACACTCTGGTGACTTTATGGGAACCATATCCCCAGAGTCCTTGGGCCAGTGGGTGCTCATTAAGCTTTGTCTTGGGATTTTGTAGCTCGCTTACCCTTTGGAAAACTCAGCTTTTGTCTGGAGTTTCAGTGGACCAGTCTGAGTTGAAAAGGGGAGCATGAAGGTACAAGAGGGATTTCCTGCTTTTTAATAGCAATAGGGTTTTCTGCTAGATTCATATGGGTGGTAGAAACAAAGATGTGAAAGTGCTGTCCTAGGCATCCCTCCAGCCTGGATCCATCTTGCCCACTGACAAGAAATTCAGGGTTTGAGAGACAGTCAGGTGTTGCCTACTCAGTTCCTACTTGGGAACTTACTGAACTGGTCACTATCAGTCCAGGAGGTATTTCTTTTTTATAAAAGCAGAAAGCATCTCTGGTGGATTTACTTCTACTTGAGAAAAAAAACCTGTTAAATTCCTTGAAATAAATTTTGCATTAGGGCTGGGAGAAATGACATGGGGGCTCAGGAAAAGCTCTTTTAACTTATGCTGAACATTTGCTGCTTTGCTGTATTTTACTCCCAGTCTCAGCTCTGCAGCCCTGAAGGGTGCAAATCTGAAACTAAACTCCTGAAATTATAAAAGCGTAAAATAAAGTGAAGGTTAATGGTCACTGGCTTCTTTTCCACAGGCTCTGCAAGCTTTGATATGTGGAACACTAACAGAATAGGACAGCATGAGCAGTTATATATTGTTGTTCTTGCAGTCAGTGTTAGTACTGTCAAGCAAAACAGCACTTCCCAAAAAATAACACACCTGCACTGACAGTTATCCTGGGACAGGCACTGCTTTGTCCATGACACACTCTGAAACAGGAAGAAACCAGCACAAGGGGTGTGTGCTGTGGTTCTTCACTGACCTGTGTTGCTTCAGGGGCATACAGAGAATGTGAAGGTGTTTGCTGAGGTTGTCAGACTGCCCTCAACACCCTTTCAGTAGGGTTCTGCCAGTACCCTTCTGCCAGCTGCAAGAGGAGCTCCAATGAATTTGCTCATTGGAAAGGAAAATCTGGCTTTAGACAGCAGCTCCTTTTCAGGCATTTTGGGAGGAGGCATTGGACAGGTAAATGTAAAGCAGGTGAATGTGTAACCTTCCTCAGAAGGATGCAGGAGTTACCAGCTTACTGGAGACTGCCAGTACTGCTTGGAAAGGATGCACAGGCCAAGCTAGTGAAGGTATTTGACTAGAGCTCTTGAGCTAGGGGTGTGAATCAGAGACTCAGATGATGGGATGGGTTGGAAAGGCCTATACATCATCTCCTGCCACCTTGCCATGGGCAGGGACACCTTCCACTGAACCAGGCTGCTCACAGCCCTATCCAACCTGGCCTGGAAATAGAGGATCATTTCAGAGTCCTCTCAGAAATTATCTGGGGTATGAGTAGCTGCTCCAAAATGGGAAGGAACTGACTTAGATGCAGTCAGAGCTGAAACTGAAGTGAAGGTGATTAAGTTTCAGGTGTCTGTCCACATGTTTTGCCATTATTGGCTAAATGAGCATTGTAATTATCCAGCGATTTTGATAATGTGTAACAGGAATAGGGAGGGGCCGTGTTTCAAGTAATTCTGACTGGTTGACTCTGAGGCACTCCTTTCTTCCAGGCTGTTTTCCAAACAGTTTAATGCCCATACATCCTCAGAGATTTGCCAACTCCCTCTTCCTCTCACTGGCATTAGCATGCAGCACCACTGCAGTGTGTTAGCAAATGCTCCATAGCAGCTGGATTTCCACAGAATTTCAGTCCTGCTCCATCTACTGCCTGGCACAGGTTTCCATCAGCCCCTGCACTTCACTGCTTACTCTCTCTCTTCAAAGCTGTTAATTCATTCAGTAAAGTTGGACTTAATGATTTATGCTGCAAAGAATATGTGACAGTCTCTGTGTTTTCTTTGTGTTAGGGATGCAGAGACATGGAAGAAGCATTAAATTGTATAAAATAGGCATTAAATTGAAAGAAGGTGCAGGTAAGGGGCACAGGCTACAGATAGTCAGAAAGAATCTCTAAAAAAAGAGAGTGTTTTATATGAAACCTTTTAAAAAAGGGGAAGACTCCTTGTTCCAGGGTGTAGATTGTAAATCTTTGATTAAATCCTGCAACAGCCCTATTAAATAGACACGAAGTGTTCAGTGGCACTGAGGAAAAGGGATCATGGGTTATCCAGCTGCAGTTCTAAGAGCCTGCTATAACCATGCATTTTAATGAAGCCATCAGCCCAAGGAATGCTGGCTGTACACTGCAGCATCCCTGCCTGCCTGCAAAACTGTCCCATCCATACACAGAGCACTTCTATTTGCACAGCCCTTGTTAAGTACAATTGAAAAAATCCATTTGGGAGAGATCAATTAATAATTAAGCTAGTGTGGAATTAATCTTAGGCAAATCTGCTTCCTTTTTGCAGGGTAAGGAAGTATCTTTTCTGTCATATCCATATAGTGACCCAATAAAGCACTGATACCAAAAATTCAATTCTCTGTAGCTAATAACCATCCTGTTACAGCAGGGCCATCATTTGAGATTGCTTTTGTTTTCTCATGCATAATAATTTTTGAACATTATGTTAATTTTCACTAAAAGTTGATGGGATAGGGTTCCTGCAGAGGGTACAGTTATTCCAGACTGCTTTATTTTTATTTTTTTTAATATCATGTTTGAGCATGAATCACTTCCCTGTACCTCATTTTATTTACTTGATCAATGAGTCTTCTCTACTGGGGGAGGCAATTTAAAACTGTTGTGAAAATGTCTCTAACATTTCTTTGTTCCTGGAAGCTCACTTGCTGCTGAAGCTGAAGTTGTAAACAAGGCTTCACAGGGGCACAGCTCGGTAGAAATTCAAGGGCATCTGGTACATTTCAATGTAGCTCTTGGATTTTCTTTTTCTTTCTGTGAAATAGCTAATCAAGAGAGGAGAGGAGCTCAGACTGAAGGGAAGAAAGGGCCTAGACTGGGAGAGAGAAATCTAAGGGAGAAATCAAATAATGGCATTTTTCCTTTCAGTGAGAACTAAGCCTGATCCAGGCGTTTTCTGCCATTGGGAAATTCCCTTAATAACCCTCCCTAAGGTTAGAGGCAGAGACAGAAAATCCTCTAGCCTCTGAAAAGGATGAAAATTCATAAATCATGATGTTACTAAATTGAAATTAAATGTGTGAGTTTTGGATAACAGGGATCTATATTCCTTTAGCTCTCATGTCCTCCCCCATCCTGCTGCATTTCATCCTTAGTTCTGTAAATCTCTTTCCAATGCTCTTCTGAGCTAATTCTAATAGGGGGTCTATCAAAATTCATTATAAAAACACATAAGCCCAGGCATGCTGTGCAGTCAGCCATTAGTGTTCATACTGTTAGATGAATTAAAATGCCAGAAAGTTAAGCTAAAATACCATTCTGACAGTGTCCCCTACTCCAGGCCTTTTCACCAGCTCTGCTGGGAGCCTCTGGGTTAGGAAGGAAGGGCATCCATCCCTCTTGGATATTCCATCCCTCTTGGAAAAGCCTGTCAAGCCCCACTTAAATCCATGAGCACATTTACAAGCAAACAAGATTATTTTGGTGTCTTTCTCTGTTGATACTGGGATGTTGACATAAATGGGGGACACTTTCAGAACATGCACTGGGTGCAAGTAATGAGTACTTGTAATAAATTCTCACTACAGAGTCTGCAGGAGCATTTTCTTTTCATCATCTCATTAACGACTTAGAGCCATTAACAGCTTAAAGTGCTGAGTAAGGATTTACATTTAATTTAAGTCTTCTGTTCTTAGCTGACAAAATGTATTTTACACACTTGATGGATGTAATTAGTGTGATGAGCCTTTAAAAGAAATTGGCTTGGCTAAATTTAGAATTTGCCATGTCAGTTTATACATGAAGCCAAAGCATACATATCAGTAGTTCTGTGGCTGTGGAAAAAAGCATTTTATTAATATTACTGGTATATAGATGTCTTTAATGTATGATAACTGATACAGTCCAAATCCAATGTGCTTTCAGATTTGACAGTGCAATCCATTAATGTTATGATTTCAAATTATTTTATACTGCTCTTGCACATCAGAACTTGCATTTATGTGCTCTGGCTACAGACCATCTGTGCTTTGGGTGACAAGGAATTGTGCATAACTGCCTAAGTTCCTGTGCTTCACCAGACTTTGATCAAAGCAGACCTCCATGGAAACAGTCCCTGTTCCTGCAGTGTCACTGCTTTCTGCTCAGCCTGACTCAGTGCTCAGGATTCTCATGTGAAATGTTTTCCCTCATATTTTCTTGCTCACTGGGAAGATGAAACCCTTGTTTGTGCTGGCAGCATCAGCAGGGATGGGTGGAAGGTATTGTCCAGCATGGTGTGTGTGGAGTAAATCTGGTCTTTAATGAAGCACAACTTTGTGTCTGCTAGTTGGAGCTCCTGAGCTCACATAACAATATTGCTGGGTTTTGCTGCAGGCCTGCATTTTGTGTCAGTGATGTAACCTGGGAACTGTTGTTGGAGATGAATTAAAGTAGGGACAAGTGAACATCTAGTCCCCAGAGCAGAGAGCCTCTCTGTGCTAGGTACAGGCAGCCTTAGGAGGAGTTCCTGGAGATGGAATTCCATCCCTGTCTGGAGGGATCCTGTGTTGGAAGGACAGTGAGGGGATCACTGTGAGTCACAGCCTGAGAGCACAAGGGATGGATTTCCCGGCTGGAAATGGCTGTGATGTGCCCTGGCTGTGTCTGGGTAGCTCAGGCTGCTCCAGGAGGAGCTGAGTGCTCTGGAGCAGGCTAGGATGAAGCTGCACTGCTCTGAGGATGTCACACATCACAGAGAGCTGCACGGCTAATGCTGCAAAGTGCCACAAGTAACAGTGCACTGCTAACAAAGCTCTGATGTGCTGTTTTTTGAAAAGAGGATCCTTTTCCCATACTGTGACTAAGTGCTTTTCTGTGAGATTACTATGATAGTTACTGGCAAGGAATGTGGGGAATAAACTCTTCTGGCTAAAAAACCCCAGACTTGAGAATCTAACTGTTCTTTAAAGTGAACCATAGTTGATTATTTTCTGAGGTGAGTTTGCTGAAAATGCATGCCAGGAATTAGTGTCAGTCCTTTCTGCAGTTCCCCAGTTAACACTCTCTTCACCAGGCAGCCCTCCCAGTGTTCCTGAGGCAGGCCTGCCCCATCTGCACTCACTGAGGTACAACCACACCCTTTTCCTTGCCTGAGAATTTGCCAAAATCTCTGGGGAGGTCATTTTTTAGAGTAGCTTCATGGAGCTGGCCAGAGCACTTTGTAGACCCTTGTTCAAATGTCCAGTTCTGGGGAGAAATGGAGAGGACATAATATTTTGTAATAAAGGTTAAGTGCTTGTCTGGTGCAACAAATGGGTGAGATTTGGGTGTTTAAATTCCCATTTGCAGGTTTGAAAACCTTTGCTACAGTCTGTTTTAAAATAAACAGGATAATCTATAGGAGACTGAAAAAAGAGTTACAGCACACTAATTAAGATGAAGTATGAAGTGTTTTTTTGTTTGACTCCAGTCTTCTCTGCTTTTATCACATGCAGCTTTTGCACAACCCAGCACAGGCCAAACAGATGCTTCTGCAGTGTTAAACAATGCATTTTAACAGAGAAAAGCAAACGAGTGTGTATGCTAGAATACACATTATGAAGGCTGTATTTTTGGAACAAGGAATCCATTTATGATGGTTGTGTTTTCAGTAGGTTCTTCCTGCCCACAAAGGTTACATGTAAGAGCCAACAGCACAACCTAGGACTTGCCATGCAGCACAAATAAATGCCAGGAGGATGTGCTCAGCTAGAATAATGTTACCTGTTAGCAGTAGCTTACCATTTCTGCAGTGTTGGAAATAATCACATAAGAAACAACAAAAGTAAGATGGAATAAGTTTAGATTTTTTCCCAATACCAGCTTAGTCCCACAGCTTTGGAAAGAATGTCTTACATTATAGGAAGGTATTTTCTTCCTTTCATTTAGTAAGATATGAAAGAAAAGAGAAATTTTTTGTTTGCTGTCTGAAGATGCCCAGAACCTGACAGTAGCAACTTTAAAAAAAAGAAAAAGAGTTTCAAATACTTCCAAGAGATACAGAAATATTTATTTGACATTCCATTCTTATCTATCTATCTATCTATCTATCTATCTATCTATCTATCTATCTATCTATCTTATCTATCTATCATTTTGTATCTTTTAAATCCAGTTTAGTTTTTTTAAGTTCTGGAGAAGCTGAGTGACCCTTCCTGACTTTTTACTAGTGCTGTAAGCCACATGCAGTCCTTTCCCTGAGTGTTTTTCTTTTTTCCATCTCTCAGTATAATATGGACATGAGCAGAGGTGCCCATGAAAAAGCAGTGTTTTCTTACAGTTGGTACACTGCTGCATTTCAGGGGAAAATAACTAATAAATAATAAAGGCTGAGTTCATGGTGGCAGCTCCTGCAGGCTGCTGCCACTGTCACTGCAGTTAGGTTTGCTTTCTTTTGGCATGAAGGAATTAGGGTCCTGGGAGACTGACCTAGCTAGTTAGTGGGATTTTTAGTTTGGATTTGCACACAGAACTGAGTAGGGGATTTTCTCTCAGTGGTGTAGTGAAACACTAGACCTTGTAATGCATTTCTGTCCTGGTTAGGTGGGTAAGTAGGTGAGTAATTAAGATATTTTGTTTGTCATGTGTCCTTGTGATGTATTAGTAGACTTTGGCTGTCACAAAATGTTGGGAAAATTAGCAAGGTTAAAGGGTAATTACAAAGTCATACATAGTCTCAGTGCTGGTGTTGGAAAAGCAGAAATTCAGCCTTCAGGCAGGAGTGTACAGTGTGACACATGGGCAATGTATTGGCCATGAGCACAGGAAGGGAATGGCTTTAGTGGTTAAGATGATATGTGAAGGGTTTTTGGAGGACTTTTCTTCAAGATTACACCTTCAGTCATTCAGTTCCTTTTTGGCAAACAAAAGAGTTTGTGGGAAACAGTAACAAACAGTAAGTAAAGAATGAAATATTTTGCTTTGTTAAAGAGTTTGGTTGATTTCGGTGATGATGAAGAATCTTGTGATTTTCCACATGAATATCTAATATTTCCTGTAATAACATCAGTAGGTCATTAAGCTCTTCAGGAAGAAGTTAATAAATAGGAATTACCTAGCCTTTTGTCCCTTCTCAGTAAGCAATGCTTACTCTTACATTGGAATGCCAGTGCTGTGGTCATTACAGTTTAACAGCATGAGCAAGGCAGGACTCACAGGGAGATGATTTCTATGATGGATTGGATGAATAAAAAGATACTGCCTACTTGCAAATCTTTTATCATTCTGGCTTTTATGATGTTTGTGCTCGTTCCAAATGAGATTTGTGGGTTCTCTGGCAGGTGAAACGTTGGCCATCAGCTCACAGCTAATTGTCCCAGAGGGTCTTGGTTAAAATCCTTTTCATTATGTTATCACCTCCTTGGTGATGTGTTCATAGCTGCTGAGCTCAGTCCTGTTTCACTGCTCGTGTGCCCTACTGTTGTGGTGATGCCAGGGAAGGGTTTGGCTGTAACCCTGACAGTCACAGCACAGTCACATTCTGTCCCACTGGGATGATCCCACTCCCAAAAGCCTCGCTGGGAATGAAAAGCAAAGCACCAGGGCTGATAGGTGACCCTCCAGTGCACCTGGAGACATCAAAAGTTAGAATTACAACTGCATTTCCTCCAGTGTGGAGTGAAATGAGTTCCTGTGCACCTCCTTAGGGGCAGTGAAACCTGACTCTTACCAAGAGAGCTGTCATCCTGCCTTCACTGTCTTCTCTCCTTCCCTGTGCTTTAGGGTCATAGCAGTGACATTGGCACAGAGTTACTGAGACCTAGTGCAGTTACAGCAAAGCCTTCCAGAGGTCTTGCCCAAGCACATGTGCTGCAGATTCATGGCATGTTTGCCATTGTGTGACTTTGCTATTGTTTGTGACTTTGATCTTGCCTCGTTTGCTTCTTGTCTCTTGGCACACTGTGTGTTTTTGAGAGCAAGTTCTTTGACTTATTCCAAGGTATTGAGTTGCCCTTCTTTTCATGTCTAATAATATTTCTCTCATTTTTATAAAAATAAACTAAAAAATTTTTTTTCTCAGTCTTCTGTTGTTAGGAAGTTGAATGAATTGTTTGTGGCCTGAGGTTATTTCCTAGTCTAGTAAAGTGGTGTTCTATAAATAGGAAGTTCTAAAGCAGTGGCCACAAACCTGTAAGAGCTCCTACCCTTGCTACCTTTTATATCCTTGCCTTTTGCTGGCAGTAGTGACTTACACAATGGATAGACCATTTCCTGCCAGCTTTCATCTACTCTTATTTTCTCCATGCATTCACTCCGTGCAGGCTATGGCTCCTGTACACAGATCCAGTTGAGTACTCACTACACTGCAAGGGTTTGATGCTTCCCCTGTGTGATGCAGACGGATGCAGAGGGAAAAGGCAAACACTTCTCTCCATGAATTGATTTATGCAGGAGATACCTGTGATTAAGCTCCCTACCCACTGGATGTCACTATTGTTCCACAGAAATTCATCCATGGAATATTTATCTAGCATTGAGGGCTGACAGTAAAGATCATTTGCTTGCAGCAGACTGAGAATTTCTAATTGTATTTGCAGGAATATTGTACATTTATGTTCATTTTGCAATTGAATTTTATATCAAGGTTCAGCATTTCATAGTAATAAGAAAAGAGAGCATTGCCAAACCTTCAGCTGTGATGACTCTGGAAGTGCAGATAGTGAGTCATGAAAAGCAGCCAGCAGAGAAGCTTGCAGTCATTATACTCAAGCCACTTGTTCTCATTATTATTCTCTTACTCTGCAGTTGCTGGAGGTGATCTCAACACAGCCAATGAACATTACCAGTCTCCTCAAATTTGCTTAGTACATTAGTTATTTTCTTTTCCCAAAGATGTGCATGCTGGTTGGTGTATTACTCTGAAATAGCTCTTGGATACTCCAAGAGCTGGGTGGCTGAGAGGCCAAGCAATGCACTGGTGAGGAGACTGGATTACACTCCCAGTGCTCAGCTGCTGTGAGATCCAGCAAATTACCCCAAATCTCTGTTTGCCATGGTCTCTCTGTGCCTCACTGACTGCCCTTAACATTTTTGGGGTGCTAGATGGAATCTGGTGATTCCATCTATCTCAGCATTGTCTAAATACTTGTAGATGCAAACCCAGTGAAATTTACAATGGGCATGGAAGAATCCTGCACTTTGTCTGCAGCTTGAAAAGCCCTTGTCTTCAGTGGTAGCCTCAGAACACCAAACATGTCTCAGGAAAAGGAATAGTAAATTACTAAAAATCCCAATTTACAGAAAAAAAAATACAAACACCATCAAAGCCCATTGCTGCTCTCCTAAAACTGGAATACGTAGGTGGTATCAGCTCCATTGAGGAGGAGCCAGGTCATTGGAAGCACAGTCACATCTCCTTCCTCAGCTCTGTCCCTAAACTGCTTGTGTGAGGACTCACAGGTTTGTGAGAGACATCAGAGCTGCTGTGCCTCTTACTTTGACATCCTCTGAGGATTGCTTGGCATCACCCCAGTGAGGTTTTAACAGTTTTGTGAGACACTGGCACCCAACCATCCAAAAACCAAGACAAAGTGGATCAGGATTATAGATACTGGAGAGAAGCAAAGGAGCAATTTGTTTGCTGGAACCTTTGGGGCTTTAGCTCTTCATTTATATTCAGGAGAGGAGCAGCCTTTCACAGTGACTGAAAGTGGCTCAGCTAAGCCAAGTCATCCCCACTAGATTATTAGAAGTTGGGACTCTGGTGGCCTTGCCACCAAGTCACTTCTGGAGTGTTTCATGTGACAATGGTAAGGCTCAGTTCAGCTGAGTTCATGTGGGTTTTGCCCACATGAAAACATGGAGTTCATAATGTGTTTTAAGGTACTGTGGAGCTGGTTTAAAATGTTTCCTGAGCCATAGGCACTAGAGTGGCATTTAAACCCTTGGCTCACAGGCCCTGGGCGTGCAGGGAGGTTCAGAGTCACACTGGGTGGCTTTTGTGTGGTCAGACAGTGGCTGCATCATCAATGACAATGGCAGCAATTACACATTGACCCCCTGGGTTTGGAAATACCTGCAGCTGGAGTTTCCAGCCTGTGAATGAGTAAGTTCATCTGTGCATGAATACAGATGCTGAATTTTTACTATATTTTTGTTATCCACCCATGATTCATGGCAGACTGGCCTTATTTTCTGTTTCATGCCTAAAATTGAGTATTTTTCAAAGGGAGCTAGTGATGATTCTACAGGTATCATTTTCTGAAACAGGTTGGGGATTGGTTCTTTCTGAGCAATTATATTTAGAACAAGGCATTAATAAACACAAAAGAAAGCATATAAAGTCCAACTTAATTATAGACAACTCTCACAATCACAGTTGTAAAAGATATATTGAATATTTTTTAACAGCAAAAATTCTAAAGTAATGGTATGAAATAATTATCTGATGGCAGTTAGCTCTCTTAAAACTAAATACAAAAATAGAATTTTATTTTTATATGTATTTATATTTGT
This sequence comes from Toxostoma redivivum, assembly GCA_013397375.1. Classification (NCBI taxonomy): domain Eukaryota; kingdom Metazoa; phylum Chordata; class Aves; order Passeriformes; family Mimidae; genus Toxostoma; species Toxostoma redivivum. The sequence continues at coordinate 172,181 of VXBI01006186.1, forward strand.
ACATACACACACGTGTGTGTGTATGTCTGTCTGTATGTCCATATGTTTTGGGGCAAATCTCTTGTGTTTTGGCTGTGCCTAATGTTAGTCAGCACTGCAGAGATGAAAACCTTTGAAGTGCAGGGAGGGTTCTTAACATGAAGTTTATAACAAACTCTTATGCTTCAGTACAGAGAGAACCAAGATGTGCTGGTAGAAAATGGAATCCTCTAGTAGCTAAGATAATTAAATTGTGTTGACTTTTTAATGGCAGCTTCCAAGGTGCAGCTCAGCACAGCTCTGCTGTGCTGCTGAAGTGTCTCCAGCACTTGCACTGTTAATGGTGTGGCTCCCTGTACTCAGGGAAATGGGGTCTCTCCTGCAGGGCTCAGTACAGTCTCAAGCTTCTACCCTCAGCTATTTCCTCACTACACTCCTTGAAAATGAGAATGGTTTCATTCCACTAAAAAGCCCCAGCCCAAACCTCTTCCAGTGTATTAGTTCTTTTAAGAGATGTTTCTAGCTTTGTTTTCGTTGTATTGAGCATGTTTCAAGGTGATTGGCTATAATTGGGTTTTTCCCAGTAACAATTCAGAAGAACCTTCTGTTACGGTTTTGCTTTTTCTAATCTGCTGCAGTGAAACTGCTTTGTAGAAATATTCCCTCCCAAGTGATTGAAGATGTGCAGTTTACAAAGCCAAATCAAGTTGCAAAATAGAGATCATTAAATTACTGACTTTTATAAAGGTGCTGCTGTATTATTTCATACCCTCCCTTCCTGATAATCAAAATAGGGGGCATGATTTATCTGCAAATATGGGTGGGTATTACATTCTTCTGCAGCCAGCAAAATGCGTGATTTTGGCAGAAGGAAGGCAGGGACTAGCTGGGTTACAAATCTGGTTTTTGCCCAGAACCACTGGTGTATGACTAGACATTAAAACTAAGTATATATGAATAATGTCATTAGGGTTTTGGTAGGAGGGAAAAATGATTTGCCACTGATTTGAGTGAAAGGATTTTTGGGTGTACTCCTCTCCCATCAGTGAGTAACCAGTTTTCTCTGAGAGCTCTTCGCAGCTGTAGTATGTCTAAAATGCACAGTGCTTGGCATTTTAAGTGATGAAGCTTTATTTAGTTGTTAGAGGGGCACTGTGCAAAACATAACCCACAACCTTAGCAAGCCTAGCCCAGCAAATAAACAGAAATAGAAGAGAGTGATGGATTTTACTGGTTTCCTCAGCTACATTAATGCCTTTGACAGTCTTGAAAAGAGAATTCCTAATGAGAGCTGAAACAAATGTGTGCAGGAAGTGGTCTTGCTTTTGCTGCTACACATTGGAGTTCCTCTAATTGCATCAATAAGGAATTTCTGCTCCTCGTCTAATGAATGCCTTTTGACTACTTTCTGAAAGGCAACTGGATGTAGGGATAAACACTGGCACCTTTTGTATGAAGTCACATAAACAGGTTTCAATTGCTAGCTATCAGCCCTAGAAACACTGTGTTATAATGCAGTACAGTCAATCCCACCGTACCCTTTTCTTATTAATTTTTTATTAAGCCTTGGTTTCCCTCTGCTTTGCCCCTGCTGTGATACCTAAGGGTGCTTTTTCGTCTCTCTTGTGTTGGGCAGCAATCAGGCATTTTTTCAGAGCTGTTCCTGCACCATCTCTATCCTCAGACAACTCACAATTCATATGATGCTACAGTACCTGGGTCTTTACTTCGTTCTGGGCTCAAAAAGTGAATTTTAGAGCAAGGACTGGGGTTGGGGAGGCAGAGGGGGACACACTGAGTTGGATTTTTGGTTTTTTTTCCATTTTTGTAATTTTTCTCCCTAACCAGAGGCACAGTTGGTGCAGGTGCAGTGGATTACTTATGAAAGAAGTTTTCTATTTAAAAACAAGAGAGACTTTAATGAAATCAGTGGAGGGCTTGTACAATAGGTATTGTATTAAACCAGAGCTCAGGCTTCACATTGATTGCGGTATTTAAATTTCAATGAGTTGATTATGTATGAGAGTAAAATGACCAGTATTATGAATGTACAAAAAAGGGACATGGAAGAGCTGTGCCAGAAAAGTGAGAAAAACGTTCCCTTTATAGTCCCTAGAGTTCAATAAAGCACCACTATTTCCCAGCTTTTAAAAGCTCTTTTATCACAATGGTTCATACCTCGCATTCCCTGGAGCCTGATTTGTTATACGTGCAGGGTCCTGTTCCATTCAGCAGCATCTCACTGGTCTCAGTGTTGGTGGGTTTGTAATCTACATAAAATTCCTGTGTGCTTGGAGTCATTTGCTTCAGCGACTGTCTTTTCTTTTTCCTGTGCCTTCGCATGAGAGAGCGCTGCTGCAGCTGCTTCATGCTGGCAGGGTAACGCTTCCATGACACATAGATCACCAGCAGGATCACCAGCACGGACAGGAAAAGAGCCACGCTGCCTGCTATGATTTTATGGAAGGAGATGTGTTCTGTGTCGTGCTCGGGCTCGGAGCTCGACTCCGTGGCTCCCATAGTTGGGGGCAGAGGGGGTTTGCTGTCGTGTTTAGGCCTGGTGAGTTTTGGTTTAAACGTTGGCTTTGGGAGAGCTCGTGCTAGTTCAAACCTTTCCGTGGTACTCTTGCCACAGATGCTGTAGTTTTTCACTGCATCAATAACGTTCACCCCTTGCAGCTCTTTGGGGCTGGCACAAATAATTGTATTTTCCCTCAGCCCTCTGAAACTTTTAAGCCAGTTTACCAGAGAGCAAATGTTTCTGCTGCATTCCCATATATTCCCGGCAAGGCTGATGTCGTTGAGAGATATCCAAGAATCCAAAATCTCTTGACCAATAAATGTGAGCTTGTTTGAATCCAGGTTGAGGCGCTGTAAATTGGGCACACACTGAAAAACACTGGGTCCACTGAAAGCTTCTATTTCATTGCCAGATAAATCGAGTCTTTGTAATGAGCTCCAGGTCCAGGACATAGTTTGTCCTATCACACTGATTTTATTCCACTGTAAATAAAGGTTTTGAAGGCTGACTAGCCTTGGAAAAAGTGCCAGGTTGAGCTTAGAAAATTGGTTGTGCTCCAGATGAAGCTCTTTCAGTCTGATCATACCTGCAAAGACATTCCTTGCTAAACTTCGGATGCGATTATAACCCAGGTCCAACAGTTCAAGGTTCCTACAATCTTGAAATATTCGAACAGGAATGGTTCTCAGGGAATTGGACCGCAAATGTAAACTCAGCAGCTTCCTTAAGCCCCTGAACTGCTCAGATCCCAGAGACTGCAGCTGATTGTATGACAGATCCAAATTCCGGAGATTTGTCACAGGTCTGAAGGTATTATTAAGAAAATAGGAGATTCTGTTGGAACTCAAGATCAACTCTTTTAGTCTGCGTATTCCACTGAAAGCATTTTCGTCAATATTGCTGATGTGGTTATGGTCTAAATAGAGCCAGGTGAGTTGATTAAGACCTTTAAATTGATTGTATTTTAGTTTTTGGAGGCTGTTATATCGAAGGGACAAACCTAAACAACCAGCAGATATACTTGAGGGAATCTCCTGCAATTTCTGAGATTCACAATATACCATTTTGCCTTCACACCTACAGCCCTTAGGGCATCCTCGTTCAGCAGAAGAAAGCATTGTCAGTAATACAGTAGGGGCTATTACCAGAGCTACAGCTGATCCGCTCAGTAGCCTAATTACATTGAAACCTGGAAATAAAAACAACTTAGAAAAGTTATCCCCCCACACATCAGTCATTTCTTTCAATCATGCTAAAATCTTGTACTTAACAATCATTTACAAAGCCCTAGCTCCACTCGACTACTTTTCATATTGGTTTTTTTTAAACTCAGCTTTTTTTTCCTTTTAAGAATACCTCGATATAAGTACTGAAAAACACTTGGGTAAAAGGTGTAATCCCTAAGCCATTTAAGTATAATAACAAATCACAAGTCTATGGAGTAATTAAAGCACAGACTATGCAGTAACTACGAACTATAAATTGAAAAGATAACATGAAAAACATACCCATCCTTTGTGTTGTTCAAAGGTCGTCCTTAGGTCTTTTGTTTTTTGCTTAGTGTGCCACAAGCATGGCAGCCCCTGTCAGCTGCACTGTAGTGAGTCAGGGCTCGCTGACACCCAGGAAGAAAAATTGGACCCCTTGGGAGATGGACCGATTTTGGAACATTATTCTTTGCCAGCCGTGCAGAACACTCCAAGCATAAATCAATCCCAACACAGCATTCGCAGCAAAATGTCAAATTCTTCCTAGGTAATGGGATCTTCATGGATATCACTCTTTTGCATCTTTCTAGTTAGGAACCTGGCTTTTAAAACGTTGCTTCGTAGCGGAGCATGTCGGTCGGCGCTGCCCGCAGCTCAGCCCCGGGAGCTGCCAGCGCCGTGCTCGCTGCCGGCAGGAGCGGGGATCCGGGCAGGTGCGGGGATCCGGACAGGTGAGGAGAGCCCGGCAGGTGCGGGGATCCGGGTAGGCGAAGGGAGCCCGGCAGGTGAGGGGTTCCGGGCGGGTGCGGGAAGCCCGGCAGGTGCAGGTGCGGGGAGCCCGGCCCGGGACGCGGCTCCGGCGCTGCCGCGCTCGCATGCCGAGAGCTCCGGCCGGCTGTGGCGGGCTGGCGCCGGGCGCAGCCTTATGTAAAGCTGCCCCCAGCGGCAGCAGCACCGCGGGCATGTGCAGTGCCTGCCTTCCCTTGCAAATGAGCGAGCTCTCCCGGGGGAGCGGGCGCTGCTCGCTGCGCAGGGGCAGCTCCGTGTGCGCTGCCGAGGGGTGCCGGACTGCCCCGAGCCTCCCTGCGTGCTTGCGAGAGCTGCCCTGCATCCCTGAGCTGCTGAGACTTTCGTCTCAAGGGCTGACGTGACATTTGAAGGATACGGATAGAAATTTTTGGTCGGAAGGATTTTTTTCTTACTGCATTAGACGTGTTCACATAACCTTTTTGCAATCACTCACTATTTTTCAGTGAAATATCAGCCCCCTCAGTGTGTCTCTTATCAAGTGCTTTAGTGTGGACACTATTTTTCACACTATGAAAAATGTTTTTGGGGATGATATATTGCCTTTTTGCTTTCTTCTTCTCTGTTAAAAGGCTCAGTGCCAGGAGGTTAGAAGAGAGTACTGTACTCATTTATTTCCCAACTTGCTGTCACTTTGTTTCACAGCAGCAACACTTCAACCACAGGCTCCCAGAACCTTTACAACACAGCGACTAAGCAGCTTGGTGTAGTACCTTAATGAGGTGGATTGTTTTTACTGTCACCTAGGACATGGGCAGGATTTTATGTGAAGGTACAATAATGCTGAGCTTTCTATATATGTGATGCTCTACAGTCCTCATGTATCACCAAGAGAGCCACCTTGTCCTTTCCTAGTTTTGCCTTCTTCAGTGCATGCTGTAGGGAACGAACACGTCCTCTCATCTGGGCAGAGCAAGGGTAAGATGGTGTTGCAGCAAGTACACCACGCTGGCAGTCCTCCTTCACTGAGAAATACGTGATTGCATCACACACGTGATCACCTGTGTGTGGGCACACATGATGGTGGGCAGGTGGGAAATCCTGGTTTTTTGTCATGCGAGAATGGGCAGGAGGCTGAAAAGAAGTGTACTGCTCCATAGAAGGGGAGTGTGGAGTGCAGTCCACAAATGCAGCCAGACAGTGCTGAGAACTGCTTTGCCTTTCTGGGGGAGGATCCTTACCCTTGGAATAACGTGCTCTGGCTTTTCCCTAATTATTCACTGCTGTGAGAATAGAATAACTTTAAATGAGGTGAAACCTAGAATTCCCCAGGCATTAAAATGCCACCTTTGCTAGTACTTAGGCTGTGGATGACCTCAGGTTTACAGTAACCCCACTAGCACAAATGGACCAAGCCAGAGTCCCCAAATGAGGAGCACAGTCATTCCTGGCTAACAGCTAGGGACATCTTTCATGTCAGAAGTGCATGCCTGCGCCATGGCACATTCTGTGAGAATTCTTCTCTTCGGGACAGATGGGTGGAGAGGGAAAGGGTTAATTGCTCCATTAACCTCTGTCAGTGTCACCATCTCCCATGCTGTGCTACAGCTTGTTTGGGGCTCTGCAGTCTGGTGTGTAGGGTTGAGGAGCCAGCCACAAAGAGCAGAGTGCTCTGGGAGCTGAGCTGTTCTGCTGACAGCAGGGCCACGTGCCAGCCTGTGTCCTGGTGTAGGCTTCCTGTCACTGCCTTGGGGTGTCTCTGTTCATGACAGAGCAGGAGGAAGACACTTCAGACCTTGGCTAAGTCAGTTTGTCTTCTGGAGCTGCTGCTCTTCCTCTGTTGACAGTAGATGTCTGTGAGAGGTAAACTCTTCATTGAAATTACTCTTCTGGCTTCCTAAATTTAAATGGCCTGAAATTAGGTCTGCCTCTTGACCTGGTTCAAACACAGCATGTAAAAGTTCCAATAACATCCAGATCCTTTCTCCTGGTGAATCGGTGCAACTTAGTGTACAGCTGGCACTCAGCCTTCTTCCCAAACTTCTCCTGTTCTCTGGCTTTTCCTTTTTTTGTTTCTCTCCCTCCTCCACCTTGGGTATGGAGTTAACAAGTGACTTCTTGGCCACCATGAGTCAGCAGAGCTTCAGCAGCTTTCCTAGGGTTTTAATAATTGCCAATATACTGGACTAATGAGAAGGAATAGCCACTCTTTAACCAAGAGTTATTTTCATTTTTCTGAAAGGGGTGAGACATCAAGACATGAACAGAGAGAGCATCAAATCTATGTTAATGGATTGCCAAATTGAATTTTCTTTACTGAGATCCTTTTTGAATTACACAACCAGGAAAAGTGCCAGAGTCTGATAAACAGGTTTTTAAAATTACATTTCTGTATCTTTATATAGCAGAATAAGTTCTTCTCCAGTTGTGGAAATAAAGCTCCCTGTATGAAACATTTCTTATAAAATTTCAGACCGATCTGGCCACATAAACAATGACAAATAGAGAATTAAGTTAAAGCTGTGTTTTGTATGAGAAGATACCTTTGTCTTGTATCAGCTACACCTTGTCTATCAGTGCACCCCCACTGGGAAACCATTCATGGAACTGGGAGGCCTAAGTGGTTTCTTCTCTTATGGGTAAGCTAAGGATGGTTTCCATTAGAGCTAATCCCATAACTCCTGAGTGCCCAATGCCCAGGAGTTTGCTGACACCTGGGTGTGAATTCAGCTCGTGCTCTGTGTGAGTGTGAGTTCTGTGCATTCATTCTGCAGGACAGTTGCTGTAGGCACAGGGCGTTGTGAGCTCACCTCTGTATCTCTGCCAGGTGTCCTGTCTTGGAACAGCCTTTCCCAGTCAGGAGCAGGAGCCAGAAGGTGCAGGTGACCCAAGGCTCAGTGACTTCATGCTGACTGAACCCTTAGTGCTCAGGAACAACGTTATTCCATCTGCCTGACAGAAAAGTATTTTAGCCAATTCTGCAAAGAAAAACCTCTTATGAAAAATATTTTCTTTATTTGCATAGTCATGAACACAAAGTTCAAGTCTGTGTTTTGGGATTTCAGCCTTAAACATAAACTGAGATACCACAGAACCTGAGATATTTTTAAGTTTTGGGTTTTATGACTCCATGATCGCTCTGTTTTTTTTCCTGGGCTTTTTCTGAGGGGAAAATGGCATAGATCAGGAAATGAAGTGGCTAATGTGTTACTAGATATGCCTTAACATCCATGCAGATGAAATGCTCTGTTGAGCAGAGCCTGTGATGAACACATAGTTTTCTTCATCTACATGACAGAGAAATTGAGAGTTGTTTGGAAATTAGGCACTATGCCAAGGTAGTGATAGTCCAGTTTTTTTCCCTTGGTACTAAACTTTCAGTTGGTTTTCTATCTGGATATTGTTCTAGATTGATTTCACTGCTATCTGATTTTGCACTAATTTGCTTTAATTAATTTCATGTTTGGTTTTGCGTCTTCTTACCTGGTTAAATTGCAATGTGTTTTCTTTTTCAGTTCATTCTGGCTGAGTTCTCTGTACCTAGATAGAATTTCCCTATGGAAAGCTTAGTATGAACTGCAGCCAAAATAGTAAATGGTGAAACCAGAGGTGGCATTCACTGTGAAAGCCTGTTCCTCTACAGAGCTGGTTTGGAATTGAAACTTTTCACAGAGAAAAGGCGAATGAGCAAATCATGCAGTTCTTAGGATTATGAGAAGGCACCTGTAATAGCCAGGTACATCTGTTTGCTAAGTACATTTGAAAAGGGGAGGTGACAGAATTATCAGGCATAAGTAGAACAAGGGTGAGAGGGCAGGGAAAGGATGTAAACTTCCCAGAGTGGAAGAAACCAGGTGCTAATGGGATTCCATGCAAATCAGTCAAAAGCCTTCCCCTGTTCTGTCACATGGTTCACTTAGCCTTCCTCAGGATATTCCATGCTTTCTCTTTAAAATCCATTTAATGATGATGTTACAGAGAAGAAAAAGAAAAAAATTAAAAGGTTTCTGTTACTCCCGTGAGAAGTACATTCAGGAATGTAGTCTGAGCTTTTCTAGACACAGTGCAGAAACTTTGGAATAGAGACTAGACCAGCATACAGCATTTTCCTGCTTACAGACAGAGCTCTTGGGTCTGGGAGTGCCTTTATGTGTGAATCCCACATCCCTTTGGGGACCTGCAGGTAGCAAGTGCCGCACTGTGTTCTGTTTGGGTTTATGAAGTGACACCGGGTGTCGTTCCCTTGACTTTATTCCCCCATAAAGAAGCCAGGAGTCAACTGGGTTAGCAGTAGTAGCTTGCTCTAAATGGTACTGTAGTGTGCTATCACTGTATCGTTAGGAGAGATAAGTCTAATAAAATGTGTCTGCAATTTTTGAGCCGGTGATTAAATGAACCTGCTATTCCATGAGGATCAGATTAGAGCTGGGGGCGTGGAACTCCCAGTGTAAATATCAGAGCGTGGGACGGCAGAGGGGAACTCAGGATGCAGCGTTGGCTGCAGGCAGACAGAAGGAGAGGGAACTGTGAGAAAGCCAGGTTCAAGGAATGTGCAGGCAAGGGAAGCCGAGGCAACAGAAAATGCTCTGAAGAAATAGGGGAAGAGGATTGAGACTAGGGAGGATTTCATCCCAGGAGTTGGTCTGTACTGCCCTTGGGACTTGTCTTTACAAAGAAGCTGTGGGTCTGCTAGGAGATAAAACTGGCACTGAGAGGTATGAGAAACAATGGGAAGGATTCCACTGATTGATGAATGGAATGAGAGAGACTTGTCTGAACAAACAAACTGTAGGTCTGCTGATAAATAAACTTGGTTACTGAGAGATGAAGGAAGCAATGGGAAGAACCATAAATCCCGTAGGAATTCCACTGACTGACACAAGGAAAAGAAAAAGAGGAGGGTTATACATTAGAAGGAGGTCTTAGGTATTCGATGTTTTGGGAGGTCTGTACCTCTCAAGTACACAGCCAGTGGAGAGAGGGACACATGGCTGGGAAATGAGGATAAAAGGAGGCTGCATCCTCCAAAAATTTGAGAGACCCCAGGGGAAATGCCCCATGGCCTCTGCCTTTATTCAAATAAAGTAATGGGACTCCTCTGTCTCTTTTTTTGACATAAACCTCTGGGGTTTGTGGCAAGCAGCCTGTGCTTCAGTCTCATCCTCCAGAGACACATGAGATGCAAAGCTATCATTTTACTTACTCTCTGAAATTGGCACAGCCACTTCTATTTCAGTGGATTTAGTGTTGATCCATTCAGGCTTATCTTCCAGCATCTTCCTGAAAAGTTATAATATGAGTAGAAGCAGCAGAAGGTGCTGAGGATGAATGACCACCACGGAATAAAAAACTAATTACATCTTCCACACAGTGCTTCAACCTGCAGAACATGAATGATCCCCAGCATAAGTGCCCTGGAGATGTGTAGGGACGATGTACAAGTCCCTGTTGAGATTGTGCCTGCAGTCTCTGTGGAGGTGCCAGTGAGATTAGGCCAGAATAAACCCAGCCTTGTTGCAAAACACGCTCTGCCATGGGCCAGGATGCCATTGCTGGAAGAATGCCAGACAGCACTGCCAGGGTTTGTGTGGCTGAGTATTGAGACATCCTTAGGTATCACCATGAAGTGTGCTTGTCTGGAATTCTTCCAGACGGTTTGTCTCTGTTCTGGTTTAAAAGACCAATATCTGCCAAGGAGGGTGGAAACCTTCCTGCAATGGAAAGAGGACCTCTTTGAAAATTATGGTGCTTCCAGGCAAAAGTATGGGGAAAAGGAATAACAGTTCTTTACTAGAATATGTATTCACGCACATATATGTAACGAGAACAACAACAACAACAATAAAAGCTATAAAAAGATAAAACGGAAGGACTCCAGTCGCGGCCTTTTGCCGCCCGTCCAGCACTCTCCCCTGCGGCCCAGCCGCCAGGGGGCGCTGTTGGCGCGGGGCCTCCCTCACGGCCTCGGGGCCCAGAGGCGGCGGTGGCTCCTTCATCTCCCTCACGGCCTCGGGGGACAGAGGCGGCGGTGCCTCCTTCATCTCCCTCACGGCCTCGGGGCACAGAGGCGGCGGTGCCTCCTTCATCTCCCTCACGGCCTCGGGGCACAGAGGCGGCAGTGCCTCCTTCATCTCCCTCACGGTCTCGGGGGACAGAGACAGCGGTGCCTCCCTCACGGCCTCGGGGCACAGAGGCGGCAGTGCCTCCTTCATCTCCCTCACGGTCTCGGGGGACAGAGACAGCGGTGCCTCCCTCATGGCCTCGGGGGAACAGAGGCGGCGGTGCCTCCCTCACGGACTCGGGGGCAGTCAGTGCTAGCCCAGGGAAGAGAGAGGAGGCCTGGGTTTCGCTTTCGCCGTGTGTACGGTGCGAGTACCCTGGCGATGTCAGCCGCCGAGGTTCCAGTCAGCGACTGGCAGGTGCTGTCTCCGGAGACAGGGAAGAGGTGCGGGCCTGTTTTCCCCTGAAACACCCGCACACAGGACATGGTGAGGGTGTCCCGGCGCTGGCGGCTGTGAAAAGCCCCAGTCAGACGGTGGCGGACATACGGGCAGCAAGGAGAGCTCCGCAGCATCACCGAGCCCCTCAGCAGGACAAGGCCAGCAGCATACACCGCCCGAACTGCCCCGCACTGCCACCCTGTTCCCCCCCCAGCTACGCGAGTGCCCAAAGCCGCTTTTCCCTTCCTTGGAAGATTTCCGTGGAACGCTAGAACCATTGGCCCAGTTCTTTTGTATTGGAATTACCGACTATTCATCCCCCGAGCGTCAACCTCCTCTCCTCACGGCGTCTTTTTTCAGGTAACAAATGGGGGAAGATTCACTTAAAAACCCAAAGCCACCTGCGGTATCTATTTGTGCCTTGCTAGAACAGTTCTGCATGTGCATCAGGGGCGGACTGTGAGGGATGGCGAGGAGAATGAACTTCCCAGGCAGCCATATTTACATGCACGTCTCACGAAACAATTTTGTTCGTGGAGAGGTCTGCAAGGGCTGGGACATCCGTGTAGAGGCATCGCATCACTGAATCCACGCAGAGCTGTAGCCTGGTCCCCACGAGAGCCAGCGATGCTGACGGTGTCCGATGCTGGCCAGAGGGAAGGGAGCGAGCTGGTAAGAACAGGAACAGAAACATTTGACTAAAGACAGGGTGGTGGTAGAGCCAGCCCTGTGGCCATTTGCAGTTTTGTTGTTCACCAGACTTCAGATCTTTTCAGTGTTCCATGCGTATGTGTAGTTAAAATTTACCCTCAGGGCTGGCCTTGCCTCCTCAGCTGTTCCCTCTGCCCTCATGGCTTTTATACTCCTACCCTTTTCATACATCTCTGAGGGATTAGTGTTTGACATTTGCACAGCATGGAGCACACATAGATGATGCATGTTCACACATTTCTTAGGAGTTTCAGACCTGTGCCCTGCAATGCATTTAACTCTGTGGGGCTCCAGATGAAGCTGCCTTGATACCTCGCTATGTGCTGAGGCTGTCGAATTAATTATTCTGTCAGCTCAGCCCTGGAATATCTGTTGGCTGCAGTGGCTCCTTGACTGCTGGAGGAAGGCAGCTGGCAAGAGCTTTCATTATAGGAAACCCACGACATCCACATCATATCAGAAACCACTGTAACTTGTTTTCCAAATCTGAGCTTGTATTCTAAATTTTTGGGGTCTCAGTATCTTCTTTTACGAGAAAGGAATAGTGGCATGTAATTATTTTATAAGCTTATCAGTATAATAGATGATTTGCTTGACTTTTTGTCTGACACTAGTTATATTCAAATGTATACCCTTTCCATCACTTAAACTGTCTGTTCCTTTTTGAAATTCCAGCACAGGTTATTCTGTATCTACTGTAATTTTTATTACTTGTTATGGGTATCGTTTATTTTGATGCCTTTTTTTGAGCTCGTGTGCCCAAATAGCAGAATTCCATGTGAGAACAGTGTAGTTGTGAAATACAGAAACACAGACTTCTGTTTAAAATGCAGAATTATCTTATATCTGTGGTTAATAAGTTTGCCAATGTGTTCACTTACAGAACCTTTCTAATGTTAGAAGAGTACCATTCTGAAAATGACTTCAATATTCACTGAATATTGCAAAAAAAAATAGCAACAGACACAATTTTAGCTTCTTGAAACCAAAGGATGTGTGTAGCAGTATTTCTTAGGATTAGACTTGAATTAGTAGAAGATATTTATTGGTGTACTTCCTAGTCTTACTGCTCTTAACATAAACAGGCATACAGGGGGCAGCGTAGAATGATTTCATTTGACGTGTTCAAATGTTCTAAAATAATTTCTAGTCTCTCCTTTCACTTGCTTATGCATGAAAAACTCCCCAGAGAAAAAAGCATTCCAGCTTTCCTCCATTAGGACTCCTGCTTGGACTTCAGGGTGGTGTTCTAAGGCTGTGATTTCCAGCCTGAGACAGTCAGAATGATGTGTTATTAGACAGCATTAGTAACATTTTGAAGAGAAAACTAAACATGACAGTTGAGCAGATTTGCAGCTGAAAGAGGAAAACATGAACAAAGTTAAGAAGCATATAATTGTGCTCATTCCCACCATGACTAGCATAGCAATGATTTATTCCAAGTGGCTGCAGTTGCGTGCTTAGTCACTTCCTTCCCTGGCTTCAGCCTAATGCTGTTTACTGCCATTTTCCTGCTAAAAGAAGTTCTTTTTTTTGTCAAAAGTTTCAGATTTCCTAGCTTTTAGTAGTTCAGTCAAGTCTTCTTCAGTGAAGCAAGCTGTGGCAGCGTGTAGGTATTCCAGCTTTGGTAGCCTGGTGTTCTGAGAAGGCTCAGAATGTTAAATTATGCTGACAGTCTCAGTTAACCAGCCTGCCATCAGCTGCTGCTTAGGCAGGGGTCACTCATTCATGCCAGTAATGGTGGACTAGAACTTTACGATTTAAAAGAAAATAAAATACGTGCAGGTATGTTTTGACTGTTCCATTCTGTATTTGCCACCCTTCTTTGTCTTTTCCCATTGAGATGTCTGGCAGACAGAGCTCTGAAGAAACCACGTGTGTTTTAAATGATCTATTAGCTCATCTTCTCATGTCTACCCAAGATAATAGTCTTAAATTAAATGAAGATAATAATAGTCTTAAATGTGATTAAAAAAAAGCCAAAACCAAAAAACCCTATAGAACTAACCCCAGCATGTTTGGGTGATTTAAAAAAAGTGCAACAGACTCACATATAATTAATAAATAAATAAATAAATCAGGGTTCCTGCATATTTTTTTTGGATCTATGACAATGTACTCTACTGTTTATTAAAACTAAGTGTTGTTCACCCAATGGACAGGACAGCAAACAAATGACAAACCAACCCAAAGTGACTCAATACATGTATAAATCAGTGAATATCTGCGAACTGTTAACTGCTGATGGATGCAGTGCTGAAGGGTAGAGGAGAGAAAGCTTACATGAAGAGAAGAATTGGAGTTTTCGCTCTTTCTTGCAAGAATTTTAGGATAGGCATGTTGTGTTTTTGTATTTTGTAAATCCTTCTATCCAGCATTCTGTATCTCCTAAGTAGGTAAGAGGCTTAAAAGCACCTTTTCCTCTTGCAGCTTAGTTGCCTACAGTAGTGGTTAGCAAGCAAGAAATGCTGCAGTTGATAACCAGGTAGAGACTGTGGCCAGTCCATGTGGTGGAGACACAGGAGAGCTGAGCCTGAGCGAGTCAACAGCTTCATTTTGTGTCCCTGAATGGTAACAGGAGCTGGGAGAAAACTAACACTCACAAGCATGGACTGGGTTTTAAAACCATTTTCCCTCCAGGCAGACAGAAAGCAGGGGCACCTCCATCCACGTTCTCTTACAGAGAGCCTCTTCTGTCACAGGTACACGACAGGAAGATCTGTGTGTGTGGGTCATAGGGACAGGGAGTGGCTGCTGGCTTTGATCTTCCAGCAGATATTTGTGTCATCATTTATTTCTGATTGAGACAGATTGACCAGGTTGAAATCCAGAGCAGCAATAGACATGTGCCAATATAACTAACACAACAAAAATGCTTCCTGTAGCCATATCTGCTGCTCTGGGTTGAGCAGTTTCCTGTGCTTCTTTGTAAGTCTGTAAACTTCTAGGAGACAAATGTGCTTTATTCTATTAAAGCAGCACTAAAAAGAACCAAAATCTTAAGATAATAACTGTGTACAAATCTAATATACAGAGTAACTATAAATAGAGTGGTGCTACAATGTTATTTAGGTTGAAATTCATAAGGGAAGTAGGAAGGAAGAACTTTTCAAGGAAAGCAAAATATACCTTTGTTTTTTCCTTTGCGTCACCAGTATGTCTCATTTCAGCTGTATAGTTTAGTTCATACTACGATAATTGAACCCCACAGTGCAATTCATGAAGCACTTCTAAGGTAATGTGTGCTGGTGCAGTTGAAGTGCATTAAGAGTTCACACAGAGTATTTAATAAAAGCTAATAGACATAAAAGTCTCACATTTCAATGTAAAACTAACAGAAAGTAACTAATGGATTGTAAAAAAGGCAAAAATCAAGACATGTATGGCCACGTTACTAAGAGCTGTCTCTTCAGAAGAACTTTGCAGTTTCCTTTAAAATGCCCAGGACCTGCTGCTCCGAGACAGAAAGCTGGAAGAGATCCAGTGCTCTTATCTGACATAGCAATTTCAATGTTCTTCTCCGTGTGATCTGAAGTCAAGTAGAAATACGCTGTTGGAATTGAGATATTTGTAAACGGATAAAAGTCTTGGAGTTGTATTGGAGCACCACTGCCTCAGAGCATTTCCAAAAAGAAAACTCTAAATGTCCTTGAATGCATTTGCTCCTTACATAAATACCATGGTATTTGGAATTCTGTATCAAATACTTGCTGATCAAAAGATTAACATTTTAAAGAAGACGGTAATTCATATGTTCATGGAAAAGACCAGGATTTAATATTTCACCCTTTCATAAACAGAAACATGAGAGAAACTGAGTGCCAACCTCTGTAACTGGCACTTCAGTTGAGCTGCAGACTTCTTAATTTTGATAAAACAGAGTTTTACCCAAATCCAGCTTTAGAAAAGGTTTCCAATAACTGTTCCTTCTGGGGTTATTCACAAAGTCCAAATCTGCTTGGGATGGCTTTTATACATTCAGCGAGAGCTGTAGCAGCCTCCTTCTGTCACTGCCCATTCCTAATGTGGTGGGAATTGCCATAGTACTGATAAATTTCAAACTTGGATCTTCCACTTGAAAAAGGTTGTTGTAAATTACATCAAGGATGCAGAGAATGAGAGAATTCCTACTCTTTGTAGGGTTTTTTTTCTGTCAAATTACTTAAATGCTGACAGAATTAATTACCATGTGAGTGTGGTTCGGTTGCAGAATTTTCACAATGGGAGGGGATTCTCCATTGGTATATTTTCTCTTTTTGAAAAATAAATCTCAGATCACATCATGAACTAATACAATATGTTACATGCAAAGATCAAGGGCTGGAGAGTTGCTGACATACATCTTAAATATGGAAAAATTAGCCTCTTTAATGTTCAGCATCTAATTTGATAGGTATGCCAGTGACCTTTCTTCTGTTGCCTTTCTTTTTCTCAGCTACTGGAAATACTTTACAACTATTTTTTATTTTGTTTTGCTTTCAAGTGCTTCTCTAGGACATTTGTATTCTTTGCTTAGGTTGCCACTTACCTGGTATTTTTTACTTTAGGCCACTTGCAGCAGAAATGTATGAAATGCCTTATGTCCCACTGTGCCTAGAATGTATTTGAAAAAGAGTAGATGTTTTTAGTGCTTTACGAGTTTGCAGCCTCTGCCACGTTTTGCTGCTGTTTGTCTTTTGCTTTCTGCACAATTGGCTTGGCGCCACGCGCTGCTGCCTTGTCAGAGGCTGGCTCCAAGTGTTGTGTGTGTCCGTGCTGCCTTATTTTACTTGCCACACTTTAATGCAGGAGCAGCCAGCAGCAGCAGCAAAGCAATCTGCTCTGTTTCAGTTCCCATTGTTATCATTCAGGAAAGGCAGAACCACATAGGAAAGCATTTATGAATTCATTAGAGAGTTTTTCATATTCTCAAACACAAACGAATTTAAAAATTATGGAGAGCTGTGTACATCATTATGTGGAGCAATGCACTATTTCAGCACTTCCCAGGAGTGCTGATGAACAGGAATAGCAGTGGGTTGGACAGGGATGTGGATGGCAGAGCAGCAGTGTCCTCCCACACCTATGGATATGGCTGTCAGAGGTCATTAGTAGCAACTTACTGATCAAGTTTCATGGTTTACCATAACAGTTACTGCACCTATGTTTTGCTGATTTTTGTTCCTTATGGAATTAATTGCTGTCTCTGCTTGTCTGTAATTTGTACTTTACATGATTAGAACAGAGGTCAGAGGTAAATCTTCATGTAGTCACATTTGGGTAGGTTTACTCCTGATATTCAGGGTGATTCATCTATCACATTTTATACTGATTCCATTCATGCATTTTGAATTTGAGCATAATAATTCCCTAAGAGCTTGTGAGTATGCATTAGACATGCTTGTGTGTGCTGTAGGTAATGTCTTTAGAAGACTGATAAAATCTGAAATGCAAATATTCTGTTTTCTTGGAGTCTAAGACTATAGGAGTTGTTGTTGGCTTTGAAACAAAATTAATAAATGGAAACTCACTGTAAAGTGCTGCTGCCTCTCCTGAGTTTTGCCATTACCTTTATTTAATGGAATAGGTTTTGACATCCATCAGGCAGCTGTTCTGGCTTCTCATTCTCTTTACTTCCCCACAAAAGGGAATTATTTTATGTGATGAAAAAGCAGTATGACTCTTCTGTTAAATGCAGTCTGCCTGCTGAAGTCAGGAGCCATGAAAACACCACACAGCTGAAATGTTCTTGGCTCTGGTACTACAAGGGGTGTATACTATTTAGTCTAAACATATTGGCATGAAAGATGCTCTTCTCTTGTAGGTAGCTGTCCCTCATGCTGTTGAATGTCTTCCTGTAGGGTTCGGGAGACAGGCTCCAACATTGTGTCTCCATTTGCATCTCAATTAACTTGGAACTGAAGCAGGTAACTTACGTGACATTCTGAAGGGGAGCTTTTATTCTGCATTAATACTCTGTGGGGGAAGAGAGTGAGAGGGTAAAAACTCCTGTTTGCAAGGTTCATGCGTGCAGAGAGGATGAGAATCCGGGATGCCGTGTTTCACCCTGGCAGCCCTTGCTGGGCCCACAGTTAGGGGTCAGTGGACGCTGTGCGTGTTCTCCCGCATCGCACCGGGGTGTGCAGTGTTCCTGTGCAGCCCTCATGTTCCTCACAGCCTCGTCTCACTGCTGTTCTGGGCCTTGAGCTGTTTTCTTTCTGCTGCTCTGTCTGCCAATCAATATATCAATCCAAGTTGAATCACCTTCTAATGCACAAAGAAGTAATTAAACATCCACATGATCTTTAATACAGGAGTTTTACTCTGGCAGACAAGGGACATGTTTTGATTTTTGGAAGATTGTTGCAAAGTGTTATTGCTCTGGAAAAAAGATTACAAGGGAAATGCAATAATCCTTTTATCCAGATCCTTGACATTCCCATTTAGTTCTAGCTGAAACAATAATGGATGCTTCTGCCACAAGTCCACAGGGACAGATGGAACCCACCCAGGGGTATTGAGGTGCTGCCCAAGCCCCTTTCCATCATTTTCCAGCAGTGCTGGCTGACTGGGCAGGTCACAGGTGACTGGAGCTTGGCAGGTGGGACACTTGAGAAGTGCTGGAAGGAGCATCCAGGGAGCTGGATGGAAGGTGTGAGGCTCAACAAGATGAGTGCCAGCTCCTGCCCTTGTGTTACAACAGCCCCTGCTTTCATAGCTGGGATCTCCAGAGTTTATTATTAGACAAACATGTTTGGAATGAGCTAAGGGGGAAAAAAAAGATAACAGCTTTGATTTAAGGCACTGAATGGTTAACCTTCCTTCTCTTATTTCTTCTGTGCCAGATAAAACTCCCACCACTTCAGTGTTGCCATGCAATAAATTTGTTTTGTTGGGTTTTTTTCTTCCTTTGTCTTGATGATTCATTGAGATCAAACATTTAAACTGCACTTTTAAAATTTCTGTTTATTATTTTTCTCTGCCTGGTATTTTGAGGGCTGCTGGGAAAAAAAGATTTTTTTTTCACCAGGCTAATCCTCATACTTTCTACAATTGATTTCATTGGAAGAAATGCAAGTTTCAAAAATGTTGGTGGTTTTTTTGGTAGACAACAGGCAAAGGAATGTATTTGCTACTGAGCTTGCATGAATACTCAGGACATCTACCATGCAATGCTCTTCTCCTAGTTTTTGGTTTGTTTGGTTTTTTTTTTCTGTCTTGGGTAGAGTTTTTTTAAAGCTGTTGTTTCATTCTGCTCCTTGTCTATGCCTACACCCAGAGAACCTCACCCTAAGAGCCCTAATTAGCTGAGTTGGGGTGAAGGACAGGCACAGACCAGGGAAAGAAGAGCTGGACTGAGAGGGATCAAAGGAGGGTGGCTGGCATATAGGAGTTCTGGATTGTAGACATTATGGAGTTAGTGTAGAAGGACATAAATCCAGATACTACAAAGGCAAAAGCAAAGGAGAAAGGAGAGAGAAAGAAGACTGCTGGATCTAGAAGAGTATTTTTGGAAGAAAGCAAAAGCAGGACCTCTGATAGTAAAAACAGAAATCCACTTCTTTAGCACCAGGCAGTCATTATTGCTTGAATTGTAATGAGCTTTTATGAAAAATCCTGGTTCTTGTAAATGAGAAACTGAGGCAGTTTAGGGCAGAAAATTAGGAGGGAGCTCTGTCAGACAGGGTTTGCAGTATGAGGGGAAAATCCTTGCATGGATTAGAATTGTAATAACTCTGGAATAGGCACCTCCAGGGAGGGTGAGAGCTGTGGAAAAGGTTGTGTATTGAATTGAAGGAAAGAGTTTGTACAAAACAAACGGGTTTGGGACAAGGGACAGATCTCAGAAAATATTGTCGGGTCATCTTACACTGAGACCCTGTTTTGAGGTAATGACACAAACAAAAGGCTGTTTGCACACTGCAGAAAGGCTCAAGGCCATTCCTTGTTCTCTTTTTGTTTTACATATGTCCACAGGATCTCTGATACTTTAATAGAAGGACTCTCCATTTGTTAGACTCGTGCCAGGACCCAGGTAGTACAAAGGGATCAGTGCCAGGTGCTGTCCTTGGGACACAGTGACCCCGACAGGCTGGCGGCAGAGTGGCTGGGAAGCTGCCTGGTGGGAAGGGACCTGGGGTTTATTCTTTGGAGCTCACCACCTCTTAGGAGCAAAGCATTTACAAGCTGATGGGGGGAAATAGTCACGGTAATGTGCTTGCCTCATTTATTGTAGGTTAAAAGTGCACTTGGGGGAAGCTGTCACTTCCCAGGGAGTTGGTGTGTGGGAGTCCTTGGATGCATTTGCCTCAGGAAATGATCTCCCATTCTTGCTATAATGAACTGGCAATGGCTGATGTTGCACTTCTGTGCAGCCAAAATCCAGCTGTGTTCTGCTGCCAGACATTGAGCCAAGTCTAAACATTTGATAGTTTAATATTCTAGTCATAATTTCCACTGAACACCACTGCTGGTGTGATTGTTGTGTGATAATTGAGGTGGATGTGTTTGGTATTCTCAGATACTCACTGGCTGTTGATTAGGGCTTTCATATAACACAGACTAGAGAATAGGTTCTGGTGGCCTTTCTCTGTTGGGAGGTCATGTAATCTTTCAGTTTAATGAAACCATTTGGGTATACTGAATAAGAGAAAATCAATTTTTGAGGTATTGATTGCAACAAAATTCAAAAGGTCAAGTATAATGCTTGATCTTAGAGTCTCTGGCTTAATACTCTGTTCAGGTAGGTGTTAAGTATTAGGCCTGGCTGCTCATCATGGATCAGGATCATGAAATAGAGAATGAAATGCTGTTTAAGGCAAGAGTAGCTGCTGTCTGTATTGAGGACTGTTGAATAGGGAGTGTTCAGGGATGAAGTGAAAATGAATTTATCAGTCTTAAACACTTGCAAGCATACCTTCAAAGTATAACACAAGTTCTGTGTTTAGGTCTTTAGTGTAGAAATTATTAGCTGGAGCAGAGTCAGTGGACAGTATGCAGAAAGGGTTAATCACAGCCATACGAGTTCATGGTATCACTGAAAAAAAGACATGAGGGATGTTATCAAAACATAATACACCAAGAGCACCAGGAGTGACAGATGTGGTAGTTCTTTCCAGAACTGCTTGCAGACCGACCTGTACAGCTTGATGGTTTGACATCATTGATCCATATTGATTCCATTGGGAAGTTCAGAAGAGTTGCTGCCATTAGTTAATTAGTGCTTTGAAGCTATTACAACAAACAGAAAGCACATACAGCAGCCTCAGTGCTGTTAGAATTGTAATGCTTCACTTTCAGAGCGTTTTATACCCTGATAAATCAGGGGAGCCTGCCAGTTCTACCTGAAGATTGGCCTTAGCACAGACAGGAGAAGAGTATTTGGCAGCAGACAGACAATGAGAGGAAGAGGAAGACCTAGCTGTACTTTGGATCTCAGTACTTGGTGTGATTACATCTTTGACTCAAAATACTGTCCCATATTCTGCAGTGATAGATTTTTGAGAGATTTTTTTGGAATCACTAAATATTTAGTAGTGTTTTATTACTGCTTCTCTTTTCAGAGCTATAACTATTTATGGAATGAAGCGAGCATTTCTCTGTCCATCTTCTCTCTGTCCTACTTCATGATAGTACCTAAGGATGTGAGCCTGTTTCTTTTATTGGTACAGAATGCTCATCTCTAGCACTGCATATCCCACAGGGTCCTACTCTCCCTCCCAGTGGTTTTCTTCTCCCCTAGTTGGGGTTATGGCAGTAGACAACTTGGGAGACAGAAAGGTGTGGTGAATAGGCTCCAGCAAGAGAAATCAAGTTGTCTGGCTGCATGCAATGAGTTAATCTTCAGTCCTGAATCCTTAAAATTCTGTTTATCCTGCAGCGAGAAAAGGTTCTTCTCTTTAAGGGAAGTTAAAATTGTTCAATGGGAATAAAACTTTTATGGCAGAAATTGTTCCCTGAGGAAGAATGGAATTATAAGAACACAGACTTGCCTGCCAGTCTGGTCTCTGTGGGAATGACACCTTGTATAAACAGCATTTGTTCCTTTCTGAGTGTGTATTAAAGTGATATCTTTGGACACTTGTGGTGATAGAACTCTCAGACCACAGCCAAATTGCCTCCCACAAAGGAAGGTATTTGAATAGAAATAATTAGAAAAGTTCTGGTAGAATCATTTTAGTCACGGGGTTTTGCTATTGCAGCAAAAGGCAATTCATTCCTCAGACTATAGAAAGGTATTTACTTCAAAATCAGTTGGGAAACAGGATTTAACTAACACCTAATAAACACAGAATTGATAAAAACTAATGCACATACAAAACTGTCTTAACTGATTACACACATTGCAGCAGCACTTTTAGATGACATTGAATTTTAAAATGTATAATGTTTGGATACATACATCCCCTGGGATTGCAAGAAGCTCAATATTATTGCAAAATAAGATATGCTGGTAACAATAAAAGAAACCAGAGGTTTTATTGTTTTGTTTAGATTCCAAAAATCAGAAGTGAGGAATAAGATAACAGTTCCTAGATTTTATTGGTAAATTCCTCATCTTAGTGTGACTGAGTTAATAACAGCTAAATGGTTTGATGCTGAAGTGAGGGAGCATGCTTTAGAAGAGGTTCTGTATGGAGAGGCTTATTTTTGTTTCAAGGAAGATGGTACTAATATAAATCATATTAACTTACTGATGATAAAATATACAGTTTAAAATGTCACCAGTGCTTTTAAAATTTTTTTAATTAGGAAAATTTAATTTTTTAATTTTTTAAATGAAATTAAATAATTTATGGTTTTTACTGCTGTAATAGAAATGCATTTTTGTTTACTGGTTTGACAAGTTAACACTGATTGAATCACTAACCCATCTGATTTCCTCTAATAGCCAGATAAATGAAACTTTGTATTTTGTATCTTCCACATAAGCCAAGATGCTGTGTCACAAATCTGTGTCACTTCAGTGAGCTGCATTCCTTAAACCCTCTGGGGGCCAGAGGGCATTGGCTGTGATCCTTTGGTTGGCCAACGCAGCTCTCCAGTGCTGATTCCCCGCTTGGAGCCAGTCAGGTTTTAGTAGAAATGGTTGCAGTTCTCTACAGTGTAGAAGAGCTCAATGAGGTTTAGGATGCCAGATTTCAAGTCTCCATTCCTCACTTCCATAGATAATTGTATCCATCTCCATCACTGTGTAGTCTGGAAACTTTGTTCTAAAAGTAGCCAGAGATTTTTTGAATTTGTGATTCTTAACCTAGAGACTAGGGTAAGCTCAATGACAGGGAAAAAACCCAGTCATTTAATAGAAACAAGCTTGTAATTGCATTTTGTAAAGTATTTGAAATATTTGAAAATATTAGCTGTGGTATTTAGCATTAACTTTAATGGGGAAAAAAAAAAAAAACCTAAAACAAAAACCCCACAAATACTGCAAGTCCATTGCCATGCCAGGGTTAAAACCTGGAATCTAAATTGCAGGGATGTTACTAGTACTTTGATCTGAGATGTTGAACTTCAGACATAGGGCTGTTCTCCACTCCCTTACAATTCCCACATCTTCATTTGATTATAATGTAGTATCTACAGGCCAGTATTAGCTGCATTGAGGACTTCTCTGTCAAAAACTGCATGTGCATCTGTTCATAGGCACATCCCCTGCTTGGGTCACAGAAACATTTAGATTCACACTTAGGCATTTCAGTTACTACTGGAATACCATTTTAAGGTGCTTGTTTCACACACATTTTGTAGTTGCACTTGGAAGGCCAAGGAAAATGTATTTTTCAGGGTGCCTGGCATAATGTGGTTGGTGTGATGGCAAAATCTTTAGCACTTGTCTTTGTCTTCATTACTGTTCAAACCAGTGAGGAATTCTGATGTGTGAGAGAATTTGTTATTAAACTAAGACATACTTAAGTGGCATCTGGAAACACGTGCTTTCTGCTGGTACTCATGAATTCACATGGCAAAGATTGAAAATAGTAGTGTGTACAGTGAATACAGTGGCATATGCATTTTATGAACTGTGAAGAGGATAGCCTACTAAGATTATTTTGGAGGAAAAAATCCAGAAAAATTAAAATATCTGTATAATTTCTTTAGCAATTGGCGTAGCTGTTGGAAATACTCCGTTTCTCTGGCTTCATTTACTACGGATTATTTTAGTTCAATATATATTTTAGTTAGTGTGCTATGCTGTTGTTTAGTTTAAAAGAGAAGGAGACTTTTATAGGAATCTTCAGTATTACAATATGAAATTTTCAAAGCAGTGCAAGTGATTGAGAAATCTGATTTATGGATTGTGATGACAAATCTAGTAGCTAAGGCTTGTTATCATCACAGAGTTTATTTGATTAACTGGAATAGTATTGGATCAATCCCTCCTCCTCTTGTATTTTAATCATCTAACAGCATATGTGACACCTCCAACAAACAAAACCAACAAAAGGGAGATTTTAGCTTTGTTCTGGGACGAAACTCTGCCCTACCTGACCTGTTGTGTCTGGAGGTGAGACCTGGCAGCAAGAGGCACAGGCTGAAGCCTTGTCAGACTGAGAGGTGTCATATCCTGAGACAGGAGTCTGATCTCTGAGGGAGGAGTGCAATTGGATGCACTGTTACCTTCTACTAACAACCTCTGGGCAGCTGTTCTTTTTGTGTGACATTTTCTGAGCTGCCCTCTGGGAACTGGCTGTCTTCTCCCTGTTGGTTGATTATAGAATGTATAGTGCTATGTCTAGATGGCCTCCAGTTTTGTGCATTGAAGTTACTTGGAGAAGTTCACATGGGTGCTTGGATCCAGCCTGAAATTTCCAGTACAGGAGGGGGCACTGCATTTATGGATTAATTCAGTTGTGCCTCCACTGAGTACAAATTCTTAGTTTAAACCCTCTAGCTGTTTTGAAATGTAGTTTGAAAATGCTGCAAATTGAAGGGGATTAGCAAGGTGTACATGGAATTTGGGACAAAAATTCAGAGGGGGCTTCCACTGTTTGGTATGTAATCAACATCAGTGTGAGCTACAGGTAGTGTGTTTTTCAGCAGACACTTTCTGGTAGTGTGCTTTTCTTTCAGATAGTAGCATTGAGATGCAATTAGGAATTCCAGGAGACACACATGTCACTGACATATGTTTTTGCTTCTTGTGTTAGGTAGCATCTTGAATTGGAGGGAGGGGAAAGAGAGAAATCAAAAGACTGAAATAGTTACAGCTCATGGAAAACAGTGGGGCTGTGGTCCTGGCTGATTTCTCTTTGCCATGTGCTGGGGTAAGTAAAGGAGTCAGGACATTGCAGTCCCCAGCCCTTCATTCTTGATGAGACCTGGAGGGGTGAAGAGAAGGGGAGAACACCAAAAATTAGCAGCTCTCCAAGCACAGGATTTGGCCAAACATTTTGTCACAAACAAATTATCTGGCTAAAGCAGCATTTGTTTGTGGATCGTTCATGAGCAAGCATTCCTCTTCACTTATATATTATTAATGTTGACATAGTTTGTGAACAAATGTTAGCCCTTGGGCATAAACTGTTTGCTTGAATTATTTGCAATTTATTGTTGATGGTGTGCAGTTGCTCACCCAGGTCACAGAGTATTGTTTCTTCTTTGAGGTTCAGTGGCTGAAGAGTAATGAATTATGTGTAGGTAGCAGTGAGACACAGTTTATTCACTGCAGCTGTGGATTTGTAGGAAGAGGCTCACCAAGGCCCAAGGTCAGCAAGTTGTGCTGCACATTGCCAATAGGTGGGAGCACATAATTTGGAAATTACCAGTGTGTATTTTTTGTGTCCTACACACTTTTCCTAACATTTCTGGCTGATTCCTGTCAGAGACAGGATCCTGAGCAGTGGGGACCTGTGGCCTGATTTCTTACACTTGTTCTTGTGTTTGTATGAAATCCCAAACACTTGTGTATCTTTTTTCAATGTGATGGGGTGCAACATAGCACTACATTAACTGGGACTGATTATAGGAGATCTGAAAAAGCATTGCATGTGAGCACAGACATCATACATGGGGTCATGTTATGGTTTGCTTTTGTGTCAGGTGCATTGTTCTGCTGAATTATGGCAAAGATTATTTTTTGTTCACTTTCCCACCATAAACTAAGTGAATGGTTCTTTTTGGACCTGTAGGGTAGCAGAGAGAAAGTCATATGAAAATTCAATGACATGGAAGTTTGGGAAATAGAGAATGATAATAATTTGTATTTTTAGTGATTTTCAGTATCATTTGGAGTAGCTGAGTAGAAAGAAAGAAACTTAGGTACAACAACATACTAAAGATACGGCATTTATTCATTTGAATCTTTCATATTTATTCTTGAAGACATTTCTCCCTCTTGTTAAGGGCTTCCTCACACCAGACTATTTCTGCAGTCCATTATTAATGTAGGATGTGTGTATATACGTATATAATGCAGTCCTGTGCACAAACTGTAACTTCTCTGCATGACAGTACATTTTCTATTATTGTTTAAAACTCTGAGGAAAAAGAGAGGCAAATATAGTAAAAATAGAACATCATTTTAATGGCACATTGAATTTGTTTATCTATTCATATGTGCTATAAGTAATTGGTATTTTTTATATGTGCTATTTGCATTTTATAGTGTATTCTTGTAGGCAATACCATTAACACAACTCTAGCTACTGTTATTGAGCAATGTAAAGTCATATTTTAGTGGTTATATCATCAATAAAAAAGCTCCTTCAAAACCAGTTTTTTCCACATCTTGAAGTTTTGTTTGAGCTTCAGATGAAAATTATATGTAGATTAGAATAATGCTACAACAATACAGTATACATTGTTTTGGTTATAAAATATCTGTAGTTAAAACCAAAACCAAGAGAAATCTTCTAAAGACAAGGAGATGAGTACAAAATCAGCACAGGAAGTGACATGAGCTCATTAGTTCTGTCCCTCTGGTTTCCAGGGCTGGCTTCACTTGCTGCTAGGAGGTGAGGCCAGTATGAAGAATCTCTTTTTGTTGCTGTGCAGTTTAACTGCACTCAAACCTCCTCTGCTATCTTCTGCTTATTTGATTGGACTTCTTCACACTTCAAATTGGAAACTTACTTGATGTGTTTTCTTGGCTTGAGGCTTCTACAAAATAATTGCTATTTAGCTTGGGTTCAGGAAAATGAGGCTTAAATGACGCCATTGCTGACTGTGGGCCCCCCTTGATACACATCCCCAGCAAGCCCCACTGTGGGCTCTGCTCAGTTCTCAGGGGCCTGTACACTCTTACACATTGTTGCAAGAAGAGTCAAGATTGATTGTACAAAATGCGAGTTGGTTTTACTCTTGGTAGGTTTTGAATTTCACATTGTGTC
This sequence comes from Toxostoma redivivum, assembly GCA_013397375.1. Classification (NCBI taxonomy): domain Eukaryota; kingdom Metazoa; phylum Chordata; class Aves; order Passeriformes; family Mimidae; genus Toxostoma; species Toxostoma redivivum. Next base: position 199,098 of record VXBI01006186.1, read on the forward strand.
TCGTTGTCTCCTGGGGCTTTATTCATATCTTACTCTGCAAAATGCTGTAGTAAGAAAAAACCCTCTGAAGATAATGTCAGGAGCATTCTTGCAATTCTCGATCTGCTAATGGAGGATTAGTAGATGGGTCTTGAGGACATTGCAGAAAGCTCCCAGGATACATGTGTACTCCCAGGTACTGAGCACTGCTGTGGTGATGGTTTGTCTGCAGTCAACACGGGGTCCTTGGCCATTAACTGCAGCACTGTCAGTGTTGTTAGAGCACCAGGCAGCCGGGTTGTAATCCCAAAGGTAAGGGTATGGATTGGAGAGCACACTGCACCTGGAGGAGTGTTCTGCTCTCCTTTCACATCCTCTGAATCTCTTCCTGCTACCTTCAGTGGAGTGAGTGAGAAGCAGCAGACACCCTCTGCCCTCACCCCAGAGACATGACAGGACTGCTGTGAGGCCTGGCCGTGTTCCTTCCACTGCAGGGCTGCAGCTTTTGGCTTCAAAGGGAGGGGAAGTGAGGCAAGGAAGGGTGAAAGTTTTCAGTGTGCTGTTTGTAGTGTTACCTAACTTTGGTAGCTTTTGTGGATACAGAACTAGTAAAACCTGATAGCCTACCTAATTCTCACCCTTAATGGAATGCTAGAGGTCCATCTGAAACCTTTTGCAGTACACAACAATGACAGTGATGCATCTAGAATGGCTTTGCATGGGCAGAGTTTGTCACATACTCTTCAGAGGCATTTTGGGTGACAGGGAACTACTGCTGGGTTCTCCCTGAAGTCACCAATAGCATCAGGATCCCCAGATTTTTAGGGCTCATTCAGCTTCTTCACAGAGGATATGCAGGCACTGCAGTGGTTGCAGACCTCCCAGAATGAGGGATGAAGGCAGGACAGTTTTCCACATGTGACAATCTTAAGGCAGTGGAATGGCCCCAAACTGTGTGCTCTGAGATCTTTTGCAGTTTCTGAGATGAAGCAGTGAAGATTCACATTTAGAGGGGGAAAACCTTACATGAAAGACCTCCAGGGTGGGCTCTGGCTCTTCAAAGCTACAAAGCCTGTGAACAGGGTATTAGAAATCAGAGGAATTCAGGGACAAAGAAAGCTCCAGGAAGAATGAAAAGAGAGAATTGTGATTTCCTAGCAGATGTAATGAAGGTAGCACAAGAGAGGCCATGCTAAATGTAATCAGGCATTGATTCCCTTTGGGGAACGACAGAAGCGGCAGCGCTGCCGGGGCTCTGTGCCAGTCCCATCCATTGCCAAAGTACCCATGCAGCTGCTGTTTGGAGATAGCATTTCTCTGCAATGTGCCATTTCCTTTTATTCCTGGGAGGGGGAAGTGATAGCTAGTTTATTTGAAATCCATCAGTGTAAAATGTATTGTAAACAAAGCCTGCACATGCTATCATGATACACTTTCCTCCATTTTATAGTCCCTGCATAAATATGTACAGCCTCCTTCAGATTGTTCAGTGGAGGGGCTGTACATGAGTGACTCGTGGCATACACCAGCCTCTTGCTCTGAATAATAAACAAAACTAACTTAATTGTGTAGAAAAACATGTTATTTATGCTGCTTAGAACGAACCAGCTCAGGCCTTTAGGGAAATGTCCTGCTGTATCTTGTTGGCCACGGACAGCTGTGTGTGTGATTGCATTTCTGCCACACCCTGAGCACTGAGCTCTGTCTGTCTGTCTGTCTTCAGCTATGGGGAGATGCCTTTCATTCCCCTGTATACTCACTCCTATTGCTGGGGATGCAAGTGGAGCTTGCTTTGTGATGTGAGGAGGCTACTTGGCCAGTCAGGCCCTTCTTCTGTCTCTCAGGCATTGTATCTCAAACAGCTGAAGAGCCACATCTAGGCAATAAGAAGTTTTAGACCAGGAGTTTGATTTTTAAAAATCAGAATATAGAACCAAGCTGATTCTGAACAGTAGGGTAAATAATTTGTCATAATATTAAGATATATTTTAATGATGTGTTTTTAATTGCAGTGAAAATCCAAGCTCTTCAGCATGTTTTGCTGGGGCAAAACAAAAATTAGGAGCAGTGAAAACCAGGAGATGAAAATTTGGATGTATTTGCAGACACAGAGACTCAGTTTCTGTCATTCAGTGGATCACTTAGCTCTAATCATCTAGGCCAGCTGCTCTACGTTAAGCTACACTAATCAGGGTAATGTTTATTAAAAATACTATAAGATATATGGTAGAGAATTTAGCTATAACTATAAAAGAGAATGAACATTAAATTAGGTCTTTGAATGAAGTTAAACCCAAACCTCCTCATTTTTTTTGCACTAAACCAGCAAAATGTTCTTAAAATGCACACATCTAATTGATACCTGTACATTGCTAAAATTTCTAGTTTAGACTTGGTCCAGTGTATAACACGGGCTTTTCTTTGGCTAAACAAATGCTTGTGTGTCTAAACTAATGACAGGCTGTACTGGAGATTTAAAGCTAATGCATTCATGATAGAGAATAAAATTAGAATTAGCTTTGTGAGCACAATTTAAGCATTAGATGAAGCATCAGCCTCTGTCCTGTTTACCCATCTTTGGCTTTTTATCAGGCAAATATTATTTTCTGTTTTTCCTGAGCTAATACTTACTTTCTGTTGTCCTGTACTTTTTTGGCTGAGGCTACAGACTGTACCTGTGGCTGCTGCACGTACGGCAGTGGTGGCTGCAGCAGTGCAAACGTTGCCTTTTGTTGCAGCGTTTCTGGCTGGGATGGAAGGACTTTCCCTTTGGCAATGAGAAAAGCACATTTCAGGCTGTGAGTGAGCTGATGGCCAGCTCGGCTGAGGGGGCTGGCGTGGGGAGGGGGAGGAGCTCTGGGTCACCTGAATGCACGGGAAGGAAGAGGAAACGTTGGGCTTTTTGTGTGCTAACTTCACACAGAACTCTCCAGAGCACTGGAGTATGATCAAATCTTCCTATTTGCCTTAAACTGCTGGAAAAGAATATGTTGGTGTGACTTTTATATAGGGAAAATTCAATTGCTTTTTTGCTTTATAAATTCTTGGGAGTTTTTGAAATGTAAAATGTAGTTAACTTGAATGTATAATTCTACAAAGTACACATTTTTTGAAAATAGATGCTGTAGTTTCCAATAGTTCAAGCTTTCTTATGAAAAAAAATCTTCAGTTCTGCTTCCATTTGGACAGGTGGTAGTGTTCCTGTTGCCTTCAGTGGACACAGCATTCTCTTCTACTGTTTTCTATTAAATTAGTGCAATATTTTTTGTATGTTCTGTATATTTTCATCCATCTTTCCCAATTTCAATAGTTTTGTTCAGGTTTCAGGTGTTTCAATTGTTTCAGGTGTTTTAATTTAGAAATTGTAAAATTTTTGCCTGATTCAGGAGACATACCTTTTATGGTTTCTTTTTTTTGTTTGGGTTTAAAAAAAAAAAAACAAAACCTAAAACACCAAAACAGAGAATACCCAGGCATTTAATTTACAGTTAAAATACAGTTACTCTTTCTTAGTGACATCATCGAACCCTTATGAAAAGTAAAGGGGTCTGTGCTTTTTTTGGACACAATGGAGCTCATGTTTCTGCAGTGCAGTGATCTCCACCCAGCCCAACTGAGGTTGCCATGCCAGCACTGGGGCATGGGTCAGGGCAGTCAGTGGAGGCCACAGCCTGGGCAGCTATAAAGGCCAAGTTCAGGCCGAGTTCAGAGTCCCAGAGCAGCCCGAGTTGGAGCTGACTCTGTTGTCTGTGTTGGTTCTGTCTCCACCGGCACAGAGCGAGGTCAGAGCGGCTCACTCGGCCGTGGGTATCCATAGTGGAGATCCCAAAAGTCAGGTGGTTTGAGGTGAGTGAGAAGGGTCATTTTGCTGCAGTCAATATGGGACTTTCCTCATCCTTGTGTTGCCAAACACTGACAAATCAACGGACCCAGATATTAAAAACAGGCACTTGAAATTGAAAGTAGCAAACATTGGATACACTAGGGCTATTCAGATTTTCAGTATTGGTAACTAGAATGGATCAGTACTTCCAGTCTGTTAGTTTTGTACTGTTAAAGATCAGTGAGCTTCATCAAAATACAAGAGGCTGGATCACAATTCAGAGGATAACTAACCTTTAAGATCAGAAGCATAAATTCCTATACATTCCTCCCCTCCAGCTGCCAAACACATCTTGTCAACATAATGCAAACAGGAAATTCTGAGATCTCATAAACTAGCTGGGGAGTAGGTGAGAGTTGTTTGAGACTACCCCAAACAGTATAGGTTTTAGAAAGCTGAATTTGCAGTTCTGAATGTGATGCTAGGTGTCCAGCCAGCATATATTCCCCCTCTGTTTTACATTCCATGCAGCTTTTAAGCCATTCAGAGGGAATTGATATTTCCAAGATCTATGACTGTATCAGTGAGCTAGGCCCATTTGGATGTAAATCCCAAACACTACATAAATCATTTTAAAGTAAAAGGAAAAAAAAATTAAGTTTTGTGGTGGTCAAGTACTGAATTGGGAAAGCTTGGGGTTTTCTCCTTCATCCAAATGGAAATGACTCTGCGGAGGAAAATTAATACCAGGGTAGAAACAGAACAAATAAAAGAAATAAATAACCACAGTGCAGCACTATAAGATTGGTGTCTTAAAGGCTGAGAAAATTAAAGGGAATTTGGCCATAATAAAGGTACTGTATCATAGTGAAGTGTAATGCAATTGTAATGTTGAGTCCATTTTGTAGGAACAATAAAAAAGACCCTAAAAAGGGTTTTTTAAAAAAACCCTATTCTATGTGATACTGAAAGTAAACTACACAAATATTTCTCATTCTTAATAATTACTTACTTTAAGCAAATCTACTTGAAATGCACAGGAGTAAATTTCCACTAGCCTTATATCAGTACTGAATTGTACCCTGTACTTCCTGTCAATCTGTACAGTTTGACAGTACTTATTTTATATTGTCATAGATACTGCTTCTGAAGTAATTGATTTTAGGTGTCTGAGAATCTTTTTTTTCTTTTCCCTGTGCTGAAGCCAATCAAAATCTTGTCATTTCTCTCTCTGTTGCAAATAACTGTGTTCCTGTAATGGTGGTAAACAGTGTTTCATGTGCATGTCTCATGTAAAGAATGCAGGAGCAAAATATGAATAGCACTGACACTGCCTTTCCCATTATATGAGGTGCTACACATTGCAGCATCATCCTGCTGAGTTATTAACAAAGGCTTGGCTGGTCGTAAACATTTCATAACTGCAAAGTACACTTTGCAAACTGGGTAATACTAACAGCCTTTTAGTGCAGAGTATTTGTCATGGCTAAATGCAGTAAAAGTTGGCTTATTAACTCTGTGATTGGAGTCCTGTGTGGCAAAGCCCCTCTGTGGAGCAGTGGAGCCACAGCACAATGGCATCCCTGTTGTCAGGCCTGTAAAGCAGCTCTGGCTGGTTCTTCTACACCCTTGAGGTGACAGCAGGTTATACAGGCTGCACACTCAGCCTCTTCTCTGGAAAATGAAGACTTGGCAGGCTTTTGGCTGCACATCTGGATGCCCATGGCCCCCTGTGACTGCAGACAATTCCCTAAGCCACTCTAAGCTCAAGCTGCAAACCCCGGTTTTGGTCCTGTCGTAATGGATCTGCACTTCCTTTTGTGCCATGTGATCTCCTGTAGCAGGAGAGGAGGTGTCATTGTGCTCAATATTCCACCTGATGAAATGTTTTCAATTAAGGAAGGGATTGACAGTGCAGTTATTAGGGATTTTTTACCGCTTTCAAGATGTAGCTTGAATCTCAAGTTAATAGTGACCAAAGAATGCCTGATATGTTAAGGTTCAGCATTGGTCCATGTGCAGCAATGATCATAGTTTGGAGTTCATAAAACATTGATTCATACTCTCTCCAAATTGGCTTGTTGTGGTAGGTAAGAGACATGCACAAGTGGCTGCTGTCTCAGCCTGGGCTGGATGTTTCTGGCTCTTCCATCCTTCATCTTTTGACTTGATAGGATTTTATACTCCATGTGTCTGTGTTAACTTCTCATCAGTCACTCTGAGGTACAAAGCACCTCACTATTCCCTGTCAGACAGCTGTTGTATTGATGGTGTACTGTTGAGTTCTAAACCCTCTGAGAGTGCAGAGTTTTAAAGCTCCATTGTTCTCTTTTCCCCAAGAGACTACTGGGAGACCTCTGCCCCCTCCCCTCCAACCACACATTTGTTACGTGTGGCTGCTGTGAGTGTGTCCTGCCTGTTCCCTGCAGGATGGAGGCTGGTGCTGGGGCAGCCTCTGGGGACAGGCCTGGGGGGAATTGTCCATCATAAAGCTTTTCTGTGCACTCCATGCGGGGAGAGCTCACAAGGACAGAGACAGTTTATCCTTGGCTGTGCTCTGGGAAGCACGGGCACCCTTTGTCCTTTTGGAGAGACAGACCTCAACATGCACATGCATTTTCACAATGGAGATTGAGCAGTGCTCTGTAGATGCACCAGAACAACAGGACCTGAGAATGTGAGGGATGAGGAAGAGGGCTTCTGGGGTTGTGTTCTGTGTCCTTAAAAAATAGGATACAAACTTAAATTTCAAAACATGCAGTTGTGTTGGTTCTGCTGAAAAGGGGTCTATCAACTGCAGTCAGAAGGGCAGTGCTTACTTTTATTTACTAGCATCTTTGTTTATTACCTTAACCCCAAAAGTAAGCACTGTGTGGACATGTAAAATGAATGAGTTTCATTCTGAGAGTTATTTCCTAATGTGAGAGAAGAAGAAATAATGAATAATAGCTTGCTGTGCTCTGACCTGCCTTTTGACTGTAGTTCATAGCTAAACAAAGAACTGTTCATCCAAAACACTCTCAACTGTCACTTTAGAGAACTTAAATAAGATTCATCCATCCCTAAATCCATGGAACAAAACAATAAAAGGAAGTGCTTTTCCCTGCTGCTTGTTTAATGATGACCAAGACAGAGGGATGACACTGCCTTTTGGGTTATATGACGTACACTGAAACCGCTTGCAGGGACTCCTTTATCTTGGAAGTGATTGATTGAAGCTTTTGCTGTAATATTTAATTTGTGTCTTTGTAATGTACATCAGTAGTCTGGCCAACTCAGGTTCTTTCTATAGCTGCAACTCTGTAACATTTGCAGAATACATTTATGGAATTTGCAGGGATTTATTCAGGCAAATACATCTAATTTCTGTGTCCTTCATAGAGTGAGTGCTGCACAGAGTAAGATCCAGGTTAAGCAGAATAAATGGATTCTAATTGTTCTAGTTTGCATGATCTGCAGATGACTTTGTTCCTCAACAAAATGTTCATTCTTATCACAGTTATCCTGCTATTGCCTTTTTTTTTCTTTGAAACTTTTTATTGCTGCCAGGAAATATGATCGATTTATACTGATTATTGTGCTAGATTGATTTTTGCCTGGAAAAACCCAGGGAAGTTGGCATTCCCATTCCTGTTAACCTTGTCTTGGGCTGATGGCTGACTTTTCCATTACACAGCTAGTCAGACTGGCAAAAGGAGAAGATGGCCCCATCTGTTGTTTGAAGGGGGAAAAATGTTGAGAAGATGAAGACATGACTTTGTAAGCACAAAAGCAGGGAGACTGAGAGGTGAAGTGGTTCAGCTGTTGGTAAACGGAAGCTGTCTGTCCCGTTTCCCATGCCTGCCTTGTCAGTGTAGGGTTGTTAGCTGGATAATGGCAGATGTTTATGTGATTTCCTCACCACTGTAAGTTACACTGACAACTGGTGTCAGTGGATACTGAGTCTGTGCTGTGAAATCCTGATTTGCACTGGAGTCTTGTCTCAGGAAACACATTATTTTCTCTAGTTTGTTGCATTGGCTGTACTGTTATTTGCCCTGTGTATGTGTTCAGTTGTGTTTTCATGTGTGACCCCCTTCGAGTTAAATTGCTTTTTTTAGTTTTATTTTCTATCTCTTTGCTATTGGCCTGAAGGTGGCAATGGCCACATAACATCACCATTCTGTGCCTCAGTTTTCTCATGGGGAGATCAGAGAGCAGTAGTTGCTTTCCTTGAAGAACACTTTGAGAAAAGCTTAGTGGAAGAGCTGACTCTTGCTGTTGTATTTGACAGTTCTGCAGTGGTTCCCTGCACTGTGGATGATAGGTGACATTAGACTGATCCTATTGACATAATAACCAAGTACACACACTGATGGCTCAGTGTGTGCCCCTCAAGTCACAGAAGAACTTTTGGCTGCAGACCTGATTCTTCTGCAGGAAGAGTAAATAAAACAATAAAGTAGTGGATGGGTGGCTGAGCTCCGAGTGTCTCTGTTATGTAAATCCTGAGCTGTGGGCTCTCTGTGCTGGCTCCACCTTGGTTCAGGGCATCACTCATGCGGTCTGTAAAAAGGCAAGTGCTTAAAATTGTCTCAATTCTGTACCTAAAGGACCAGAAGATACTGTTGGAGAAAAGCTACTGTGGAACTCATGCTACTGAACACCTATTTAGTGTCATTATGCTCAAGTTGATTATTTGCTTTGGAGAAGCAGGAGCAAGGCAGATAATGAGATTTTATTGTTTTCTGTGTTTACAGAGGTTTTAATGAGTGGGTCTTAACAGCAACATTAAAATTTTATGTGTGTCTCCCTGCCATATTTCTGAAGTGGTGTGCTGTACGTCTGAGCTTGCCCTTTCGATTACAGACTTCATGGCTGCAGTGATCTGCTGTTATATGAGACTAAGGTGTGTTAAATTTGTTTGCCTGGTTGTTCCAGCTGGGCAGTTACATAGCAAGTGGGACCTGTATGTTTTGTCATCTCTAAACACACGTATGTGGTGTGATTTGTATCCATCTCAAAGAGAGGTTTGTCTTTGAGTAATAACACACATTTCACATCTTTAATTTGTTTTCTCCTTGTAAAGAATGGCCTAGTCAAAATCAGAAAGTTCATAGACTTGTCTCTGAATCTCAAGATACCCAGGATTTTTGCTTTTTGCCTTTTAAAATATTTTTCCTTTGAGTTAACGTTTCAAAATTGTCTATAACAAATATACTTGAAAAAGCCATTGATATCTTTAAAATGGAATTAGCTGTTGCTAATTATAATACCTTTCTATGTGTGTATATTTTTTGTTAATTACATGTTCAATGATCAGAAATAAGCAGCGATACTCTTCTAAATTAGACACTGATATACAATTTCAACAAACAATCCACATAATAAAAGGCTATGAGCAGAAGTTGAATTACTCCTTCATGACCAACTTCCACTGGCTGCCTTTAACATAGAGTTTTTTAATGAACTGAACATTTGGCAGGTGATTAATGTAGAAGTGCTACAATATGAACGAGTCCTGGGAACACTTATTTTGGAAAAAATAAAAAAGGGAAAGAAAATAGAAGAGAACAGCCAATTTCAGCACACACACGTTTCCCACAATGACTGCAAAAATGAAGTGCCAAAGCAGACAGGTAGAGATGTAACATGAATTTACCAGCTTTTCAGAAACAGCAAAAGTAAAAACACCTGGGGTGCTAGTGCTTGATTTGGAGCAGAGGAATTAAAAGAAACTAAAACAAGTCAGTCACAAGTGAACTCTTCAAATTGTGGAGAAGGTTTGGGGCCAAGAGCACCTTCATAGCATCTGTCAGAGAAGACTCTGAAATAGCCTCAGAAAGTTTAAATTGCTGAACAATAGTGTGAATGTGAATACAAAATAAAGAGTTAAATCACAGTGACTTTAAACTAGGACATGCATAAGAGCTAGCAATAATTGCATAAAAGGTGAGCCAGAAATGACTGAAATATTTTCAAGAGCGGTCACTGAGTGCAAATTCATCTGTGTTCATTAGGAAAGCAGTTGGTAGGATTCTTGGTCCCACTTTTACAGTGGACATCAGAGGTCATCCTCATGAAGCAGAGGCGAGGAAATCACAGAAAAAGTGACAGAATGAAAAGCAATAAATCTTCAAACCCCTGTAATCTTCCTTCCATTAAAGGTGATTGCCAGACTCCAGCTAAGCTGTGCCTCTGTACTAGAGCACTGCTGCTGTCTGTTCCTACAGCTGTAGTGTAAACTTCTGGTGCCAGGTGATAAACAGCAGCGAGGCACCAGAGATGCTTATCTGGAGAGTTTTAGTGACAGTCTTGTTCACTGGTAAACAAGGATGTGAGCCACAAAACAGGCAAGCTCAATCCATATAAAGCATAGTGCTTTATATGATTAGACAGTCAGACTTTCTCATGTGATGTGGCTTCAAATCCTGTTTGCTCTTTTGCCCTCAGAGACTCCTCTGCTATCAAAATTGTTGAGACCAAGTCTATGAATGCATTTATAGTTGTATCACAGCCTTATCTGCCATCACAGGAAGCTGCTGTTGTTGTTGTTATTATTATTATTGCTGGTATTATGATTGTCACATTTTGTTCACGTGTTCAACAATCTGGCCCACTGAATTTTGACAGCCTGTCTGTTCACTCCAATATTACCCAGTCAAGTTTTCACAGATGTAAGAGAGCTTGCTAAATACAGTTGGGATATATAAATGTTCTTTTCTACCAGTTAACATAAAGCCACGTGTAGTGTAGTCTGTGAAACCATTTCAACGCACAGTTATGAGTAAATACCTGTCTGTGATGCTGAAGTGTAAATATTTCAAAGTAAGACTAGTACTTAGGGTACAGTCTTACTCATGTTATTACAACATATATGGTATGTCAGTAAAGAACTGCTTTTTGAAGGTATTGCAAGTTGTAGATGTACTGTTTTCTTGTCTAGTCTTCGCTGTTTTCAAGTAACTATAATAATTCTTATTTGACAATAGACTAAAGATGAACATGTGAGAATCTGAGAGCATTAAGCAATGTGTTAAAGGCTGATGAGGAGGTTGATACCAGTCCTCCATTACTGTAATGAGTATTGTCTTCAGTGTACTTACTTGTTTCCAGCAGGGACCTCATCGTAGTGCATTGTGTGTAAGGAGATGAAAAAGGTTTTCAGAGTTTATAATGACCCAGGTGAACATTAGAGACATGGTGTCATGGCATGATTCAATGTGACAGCTGATCTGTCTTACCAGAACAGTGGCAGCTCTTCGTTGCATTGGCTGCGACTCTGCTTTATCATCAGGCTTGATAACACTGCAGCAAAACTTGCTTGCCACAATAGCACAGAGGCTTCAGAAACGACGTGGTCCTGCAGATGAAAGCAGGCTGGTGATTGCACTTTTCTGTTCTGTATTTACCTCTGTCAGCTCCAAATTACTTCCAGTCTTACATCTGAATTGCATTGTTTTTGTGATCCTACCTGTGGCTTGACCTTGCTTTTATTTCCTGGTACACGCATTTCTCTAGCCCTAGAAGTAATATTCCTTGATATCAACTGTTTTCCACCCAAGGTGAACTTATAAGAGTGTCTCCATATATTATGTTTTTCATGTGGAGATATGCCCAGTTAATACCTGCTGGAGAATAATGTACAGGGAATCATGCTTTAAAATTATTTCTTATTTTCCTTTGAGTGATAGAGATGAAAATATGCCTCCCTTTTTCTAACTGGACAGCACACTTTGTCCAGTTTCCCTTTCAAAAGAGAAATGGTTTTAATCCAATAGAAAATAATTTTCAGAAATACTTACTTTAAAAGGGACAGACATTTCATAAATTTTTCAGTGATACGACTCTAAGGTCAGTGGGAGACTTTTTCCACTGGAGCTCTCAAACATCTTTCTCCTTTACTTCAGGTAAATGGAGAGTATATGTTTGATTTCTTCCTCACTCTTATCTCTTTTGGCTGTGCAGCTTGTGTGCTTTAAATTTCCTGCCACATTAATATTCTTTATGCTAATTTTTTCTTAGCTTTGTAAAACTTGTTTTCCTAGTCCCGTATCTGTCTTTTGATGGGTACAAAGAGTGTATTATGCATATTTGAAAGTAACTGTGGGACTTTATTAAAGAGCCCATGTAGAGGTCAGAAAGCTCCAGGTAAAAACATCTCCAAATAGTCTGTGTTGCTGGAACTAAATTATCTGTCAGGAGTGCCTTCTCAGTGCTTAGCTGGATTGACCACAATGCTGTGTTCACTCTTGGGAGATAAACCAAGAAGATTGCTGCTTGCTGTAGACATTGCTAATTTTCCGGTGAAGAACATTCTTGCACTACAGAACAGTCACGTTAATTTTTTCCATCTATATGAAAAGAGGACAACCAGAGGATCAGGCCCAGCCTGGGCTGATGAAAGGCAGGTCCTGCTTGAACAGCCTGAACACCTTCTATGCCCAGGTGGCCACCCTAGAGCACCAGGGGAAAGGCTGTGGGTGTTGTGTGTGTGCAGGCCAAATGATAGGTCCTGCCCTTGGGTCACAACAGCCCTCTGCAGCTCCAGGCTGGGCAGAGGGGCTGGAAGGCAGCAGGAGAGGCCTGGGGGTGCTGGTGACAGAGGCTGAACAGTGTGCCCAGCGGGGCTAAGAGGCCAAGGGCACCTGGGCAGTCACTGTCCCTGAAGGTGTTCAAAAGTCATGTGTATATGTGGCACTTGGGAACACGGGTTAGCGCTCAGCTTGGTAGTGCTGATTGAATGTTTGGACTTGATGACCTTAAAGGTGTTTTCCAAGATAAACGTTTCAATGATTCCGTATTTCTCCCGTGCCAGGCTCTAGATCTGCTTGATGTTATCTGGGACTCTGCCAGCCGCAGTCTGAGCACACTGATGTCCTTCCTCTCTCTTGCACTCTGTGGCTTGGAGGATTCCTGGTATTGCACAGAGACCCTGAGAAGGATCTGTTTGCAATTGTGTGTGGCAAGAGGCAGAGCAGAGGGATTTAAATTGGGCTTTAACTCTTTAGATGACGGTTTATTAGTGTTCGAAGCTGGAGTTCTGACTGTGGTGTAACAACGTGACACAAACCTATTTACAAAGCTCTTCCCGGCAAAATGATTTGCAATGCAAATCTGCGTTTGGATACTGAGTACCGTCTTTGCTCAGTGTGTGTTCTGTGGCTGTCGACAAGCTCGTTGAGCAAAATGAGAAATGGCTGTAAACAAAGAAGGACTTTGAAGTTCATCTCCCGCCTCGCCGATCACTAGGGGTAGCTGTTCTTCGGCATTCCATTATCGAGAGCTCCCTTAATCTCTGGGAGATTGTGGCAAAGAATCATTAGCTGGCGTGGCACAGACAGCAGGCATCGCTGTACTTGTAGGGCCGTGACATGTGAGAGATATATTAATGAGAGACTCAGTAATTGATGACAGGGTGTCGTTTTCAAAAGCGTTTGACTTACCAGCTTTTATTTAAGGTATAAATAAAAGGGACAGAATCTAAACATAGTCTTGAGCAGGATCTGCAAAGTTTTATAGATTTTGTATTGTTAAGCTAAAGTGGGACTTAGGTATTCTTTAGTACAGTGTTTTGTAGTCTGCAGGTAGGAAATGTATTTTATAAAACTCGCCGATCTTGATTTGTAATTGAATCAAGTTGTCTTCATTGAGCCTTAAGTGAATGAGACTCTTGTTAGCTAAACAAAGTAAGAAAGGTTTAGATTTTTTTCTGGTATGTGTCCAGAAACTTAAGAGCTTTTTAGAGTGTGTTAGAAATATGTTGAATAGTCTTAAAACTTGTGGAGGTGAATTCTTCATGAGGTCACAGATGGTACTTAGCATCCTTTGTATGAATCACCAGCTTTTAGAGTTTCAGTCTGAGTCTTCTGTGCTAGCTCCTGTCACTTTACAGTACACAGTGCTAAGGGGGGGAGTTAAATTAGAAACATTTTTCTGTTTAGCAACATTTCCTATTAATTCGAATACAAATTCCAGGAGTGATACCAGTGTTGTTTGTGCTCTAAATAGGTGCATGTTATGCACACATATAATTTGGGGTATTTACTGGCTTATTAATTAGTGCAGTGAATCAGAAATTCATCTCGTTGAAGTATGGATTAAAAATTGGTTCAGTCTTTTCTTACACTTTACCTATTTCAACGGTGTATGTATCATTATGCAGCAAGGAGCTTGACCCATATTTTGTGGAAGCTGTGTTGTAGTGGGTGGGAGTCACAGGACACTAATTGCTAATGAGAGAGGACTAATTATTGCTAGATGTAGAGGATCCTCACTGCTTCTGTAATGGTAGAAACATATTTTTAAGAAAGATTTTGTTCCTTGAACTTCAGTTTTTCTTCCAGAAGATTGGAGAAAAACTGCTCAATGAAGCTCTGCTTTGCAAGTCCACATTGCTCTCTAATAAGTCAACAAGTAAAGCCATTGACAATTACAGATATTGTCTTCAGAGCTCCTTTCCAGAATGCCATTCTGTCATGTGGCTCATTCCTGCTCAACCTCTCCCTTTTCCATTACTAAACTTACTCCCGAGGTGGGAAGCTGTTTATTTCTGCCCCAGTCTCAGTCGGTCAGTGTCTTCACGTTATGGCAGTGTCCCTTCATAGTAGGCTTGAAATGGACAAGGCACTTGCTTCTCAGTGATGATGTGGTTTTTAATTCTCATTAGTCCTTTATAAGTTCAGAAATGGCAGTGTTGTATGAAACAACCTCCAGAATTTAAAGTTAGCAAGAACTGGCAGTTCCTGTCATTTTCTGCCCCATGCTGAGTGTTCATTGATGCTGGAATTGAGAGCTTGATTTTTGGTTCATCACTGATTTCCATCATCTGTCATTTAGAGGGCCTGAGTATGCTTCTCTTAGATATTTCAATTATGTATAAAAATGAGAGCAAAGTGTTGTTTGTGCTGCTTAGAAGCTTGTTCTTATTTTCTTTCCTTTAGCTTTATCAGCAAAGTTGTATACAGTGTATTGAGGTTTACCAGCTCTTTCAACTAATGCATTGAGCCTTTCAATTTCGTTGTCCTGGTTTATTTAGGCACAGGTTACAGGTAAAATTTGAGTGGATTTATCTTTCAAAATTATATTGGATGGCATTAGGTCGGATCATTTTTTAGTGGATGAAATTGGTTAAAAGCACAGCACTTACTTGTATACTGCACATTTCCCAGTCTTGTGATTGCTACCAAACTACTTTTAAAACTGTTCAGAATGCCAAATTAAAAGTGCAGCATTTTCAGTAAATGCTGTAATTCTTATATAGTGTGATAAGTAGTTAAAGATATTTTATATAACATGGGGTCTTTATCTCTCTCATGAGGACCAAGTGGATATTATAGTTATTTCCTTCAGCCTATTTGATCTCCCCCACGCACATAATTTCTGCTGGCACTCGGGTAGTGTTGGCTGCTTGCTGCAATAACAGCCACAAAGTGAACAGAGCTAGAAGCATCATTTTTTGAGCTTCTGCAGAGTATGTATGCACTCAGGCGTTCTAAACAAAACCTGCAGTTTTAAGTTTTTGCAGGTACTACAGTAACCTTCTTCCCTCTCAAAATTTCTTGGGAATGGATAAGAATAGCCAGAGGCTCCTGTACACATTGCCCATCCATTGTCAGGGTCTTCTCAGGGCACTGCCGTTGTGCTGCTTATGGTGGATTTAACTGACACATTTTAAAAGTCAGTTTGTTCTGGTCCCTATAGTCTCTATCTACCAGTATTGCTTAAAATTTGACTAATTTCAGAGAGACAGCATTTGGTTTTTTTACATGCTTACAAGTGCCATGGGATTACCATGATGGTTTAATGAAAGCATACTCTGTTGGACATCTGTCAGCTTTTGGGTTTGGACAGTATGGGGTACATGATGTGATCCTGTTTGAGTGCGGAATTTACAACACAGAGTTCCTTTCTCCTTTTCCTCGGGGTGATGTAAATCAGACATAGCCCCAGTGCCTGCAGCTCTGTCTGCTGTTCTCCTCTCCTGATCACTCGGGGCACAAGCAGTTGTGCTGAGAGATTTGATGGGATTCCCCCAAAGCCAGAGAACCTTTTAGTTGGCACCTGCTCTGCTAACTCAGGCTTAATGTCTTTAGGCAAGGAGAAGTACCAGGCAGGGATCATGGCATATCCAGTTCTTGGCATCTTCTGGCTTTGTTAAAGTGTCAGAGTTCCACTGGATGGTGTGTGAGGAGCCAGGTGCTTCTGAGCCTGGGTTAGCAGAAAGGCCATGTGGAAGCTCTGAGGCTCTTTCAGCGCAGGTGCCGTGCTCAGCGTGGCTGAGCAATGCTCCAAGGTGGCCGAGCCTTCAGCTTTGTGCCTGTGGGGCCTCAGCGTTGGGTTTGGCTTCTGCAGCTTTGCCTTGGGGTTAGTTGTGTCTCTCTGTGCCTGCAGCGGCCCTTACGTGTTAGTGCCCACCTGAGGTTTCCTGAGCGTAGCAAAAACGTGAGTTATTTAATTTGCTGTTGTTACAGATGAGTGTAGAAGTGTATCAGTAACCTTAAAAATATCATGAGCTGGAGTTTGATAGTCTTGAGCAAGCAAAACTAAGCCCTGGTTTTGCAAACTCATTTCAGTTCCACGTATCCTTCTCTCTCACGCCTTCTGAGTAGGAAACAACTCTTCCATAATTCATCATTTAATTTCTTTTTTGTAATTACTGAAGAAACCTTGCCTGGAACATTTGCTTTGCCTTTTCTGCTTAGCTTTCCCATTCTCATTCTTTTATGATTTTGATTTTGCTCTTATTAACATTCTTTGCAGACAGTGTCACATCAGCTTCGTGCTTTAAGTATTATGGTTCACTATGTAGCATCCATTTTCTCTTAGGCAATAAGCACAATCTGATATAAAGCCTTTTCATGTACAATTGCTCTTGTGTTTTCTTGGATCCCATTCATGTGGTTTTGTTCAATGATTATTATTACTTGTTTTTAATATATAATACTGTCATGTGATTGAAGAGGTATTTTGTCTACTTGGAAGACATACTCTAATTAAAAATGAACATAGCGCACCCTTGAATATCCCTGAAAAACAGGTGTTTAAATGTATACTTTCTGTGTGAAAAGTTTAGTGAGTTAATAAAGGGGGTTTCCAGCCTTTGTTTTCAGGCAATGCTTGTTGTGGCAGTCTGGGAGCATGGCACCCTGAAGTCTATTACATACAGCAAGTACATTTGAAAGTGTATTTATTTACATACAAAAGATGATGCCAAATGGAAGTTACACTTTCAGCACTGGGCCTTTTAATGTGTTTTATACTTTTGTAAACTATTGATATTTGAAGTGATTCCACTTCTTTCTCCCTCACAAACAGACATACAGTTCTCTCTGTGATTTTAAAATAGGGAGGTCAGGATATCTTGGTGGAACAGGAGTGGAGGGGTTACAGAAGAGGGCTTCCATTCTGCTGTACTGTTCCTAGTATGATAGCAAGTGTTTTATTCATGGAAGTCTGAAGTAAAATAAGTATCTAGTAAGTATCTAGTAAGTATTTGGTAAGCAGCACATTATCTTCCTTCTCAGAATCATGCTCCCAATTTTACTATATGCTAAAGTCTCTTAATGGAGCTTACTAACAGTATTTATGTATCAAATTAATATAAAATTGGCTCTTCTTTGATGTGGAAAGCTTAAACGTGGCTCTCAAATGTGGTAAGTTGAGACGTTTGTGCACTTGCTGTTTTGAGCCTCTCATCAGATCAGCCTGCAGTTTTGGCAGCTCTTTCAGTCCAAAGAGGGTTTGTAATGTAAGCTAAATACAGTCTGACATACTCATCTGTATTTATTTTTGCATATGCATGTGCGATGGGTTAGAAGGATGTCTCTGTGCGTGATGAAATGCACAGATACATGCGCAGCAGCAGCTCCTGGAGTAGCAGGAGCATGGTGAAATCAGGAGGGTTCTTCACAGCGGCTGTGTCCCAGCAGGATGCACAGCAGCTCCGTGAAATGCATTGTCCCAGGAGCGCTGCTGCAGTGGCAGTGAACGCTTCTGGCCCGGGCTGCTCTGTGCCGCGGCTCCTGACAGGACTCCAGGCGTGGCAGGGGGAGCCTGCTGAGCTGCCAGGGGCTGTCCTGCCCCAGCCAGAGCCGCCTACAGAGCCCGCCCTCCCCGGCTGCAGGGGCTGCAGCTCTGCATGCTGCTGGGTGCCACCTGCAGCTCCACCCGCGCTGCCATTCAGTGTGCGGCCCCTGGCACAGCCACGGTGGCTTTTGGCAGGGGGGCACTTCAGCAGTAATGACATGAGAATCTTCCAAACTATCTGCCAGCTAATAAATGAAAGCGGTAACAGCTGCCCCTGCTAGAACCAGCACAAGCACTTGCAAAGAAGAAAGCAGGCTCCCTCAGCAGTGAGCTGTTCTTGAGGCTGCAGAGTGGGCAGGCTGTGCCTCCCAGCTGCCCCTTGAACGGGGAGAATTCTGCAGTGCTGCCAGCTGCTCTCACCTCACACTGTGCTCAGGAACTGGGGTATGCAGTTCTCTTCCACACTGGGGTGTGGAATATCCCAGTCTGTGAGAGATACACAGTACATAGAATACAGAAATATCTTACACACTGAGGTATGCAGTTATCTTCCACACTGGGGTATGGAATATCCCAGCCTGTGAGAGGTACACAATATATAGAATATAGAAATGTCTTCCACACTGGGGTATAGAATATCCCAGCCTGTGAGAGGTACACAATATATAGAATATAGAAATGTCTTCCACACTGGGGTATAGAATATCCCAGTCTGTGAGAGATACACAATATATAGAATATAGAAATATCTTCCACACTGGGGTATGGAATGTGCCCACTTCTAGGGTATGCAAATAGCAGATCTTTTAAGACATTAATTACAGGTCCACACAACCTGAATATTTCTTTAATATAAGTAGATCTTATATATGTTTATATAGAAATGCAAACTATAAATGTCTGAATTTTCATGTAGATTACAGCTAGGGAACTGTATTTATGAAGATCCTACTTAACCTTTTGCTTTTAATCTTCTGACTATATTTTTAACATTTCTTAAACTTCACATGACATTCAGTAGGACACATTTACAGCAAGAACAGGTTACTCATTAGATTTCAGCCAAGTATTTAATTTATTTCATTGCAAGTTGAAGGATTAAATCTTAAAGGAAAAAGGTCTTTGAGCTCTATAATATTTTTGCTTTACCCAACATAATTCCTAATTACTTTTCTACTAATTCTGTTCTAGTTACATCTAGGAGTCTGTGTTTCTCCTTTCCATTTTTTGCTATATTCTTTCGTAGATCTGATGAAAATTTAGGTTCATTTGCAATAAATTAATTCCTTGGCTAATTGGAGATGTGAATAGTTAAAAAATTAAACCCAAAACTTCACATTTTTAATTTAGACAAAAATTCTCTACAACATTTAAGGTAAAAGTCCTGCAGAAAATGAACTTCCCACATGAAGTATGATTGCTGTGTTGGAACATCAGAAATATTGCATGCTGAGTTTGAATGTTTCCACTGGTATATTTGGGTTTTTTCTGTGTAAAAATAAATAGGGAAAAAGCCTGGGGAATTTCTGCACAGGACTGCAGAGGAAAATGCCCTGAATAGCTGACTCTCGTGGTCTCATGCAGGATTCTGCAGATCCTAGCCCTGCAGGAGACTGTAATTTTCAGTTGTCTTCCCTGCATGCCATCACATACAGCCTCCCCTGTTCCATTTGGTAGCTGCTACTTTTAACAAACTGGGGCTTTTTTCTCTCCTGTAGCACAGGACCCCAGGATCTTCAGGCTTGTGCTGCGAGCCTAATCCAAGGGCCCAAGTAATGCACTGATTTCTCACTCTCCAAATCCATCTGCTGAGTAAATGGCTCTGCAAAGGGCCCCTTTCAGTGTAAAAGCATCATTCAAGTGCTCTTGTACCAATCTTTTGTGTTCATTCCTCCACAAGTGCTAACAACGGGAACTTTCTGAACTAGAGTAGATCTTCTCTAGCTGACAATAGTGAATTTTTACATAACAGTTGAGTATTTGAAACTAGTCATGAGCCTCTAGTTTCATTGTGTTGCTGTTAAACAGGAGTGACTGAATTCACCCAGTGAGATGATGGCATCACCCACCATGTGCTTGATGATCCCCCAAAACTCCTGTGTCCTCCCTCTTGCCTTACAGTCCTCTACAGACTGGGCAGGTATGGCAGGAGTTCACACAGCCTGGGCTCGCTGTGCACACAGGGTGCTGGAGAGTGTTCAGCTGAAATGTGTACATTTCAGAACTTAACTGAGGCCTCTCCCTAAAAGCTGGACTTTGATTCACTGCACATGCTGAAGTGCCTCCCAGCCTCCTACATTCACATATTGCATCACAGCATGGTGTTAAATTAAATGAATTACTCTAGATTAGAAAGGGATTAACTAATATAATTAATACATAATTAAATGGAATTACATTTTTTGGTCTGTTTGGGGTTTCAGCATTTAAATTTTATTTAGAAGTACAGTTTTGAACAGAGCCACATCCATAGCATGTGTGTTATTTGAAATTACCAAGCTCTGCCTGGGTCAGAGCTGAAGTCTTGGATAAGTAGCTGTTTTCCAAGGTTTTTGTCTGTAGGCCAAGTTCTGTCATGGGTCCACCCATATTTATCTCAAGCTGCTTCCTTGTGGGAAACTCCACAGAAATGTTAAAGTTATGTGGGAGTGAAAATCAGGGAAATCAATCTTCATTACCCATCCAATGTGATACAAAAGTGTGCTTGGTTTTCTGGTAAAAGAAGTATCAGTGTATGTCTGTTCTATGAGGGATCATGAACAGTATCTCAGAGATTTTCCCAGAGTAATAACTTCTTAATTTTCCTTTTCTACTTTCCTTACCTCCCCATGGTAATCTTTGATACCGTGGAAACACAAGGGAAAAGAGTGAGGGTACTGGGTGGCATGGAGTGGCCATCAGGAAGATTTTTTGGGAGATTTTTTTTAGAAATACAAATTTTAGTCACTTTATATATTTTTAAATATATATGTATATGTCTTTATAATGCTGTTTGATTTGAGTGCTGTTACACTCCTCCGAAGTTGACAGGAATCTGTTTGTGTAGCCCATTGTGCATTAAAATACCACCTCAAGACCACAGTAAGCTTGTGTTTGATTCCTTGAAAAAGGCAGGATGTGCCTGTGCTGTGCCACTTTGGAACCTGCCCTAACTCAGTCTGTCCCTAGGTATGGCAGAACGTGAGCAGCAGCTTGGTGCTGGACATTTTTCCCTATTTATGGCTGCTGTTTAAGACCATAACTTTCAGATTTAGAGTACAGCTAAGACTTTTAAACAATCTGGATGAGAAGGACTGTCTCAGCAACTCTACTATATTTTACTTTGAATTTTCTTCTCCCTCCATCCCCTTCCTCTTTCTCATAGCAGCATATAATCTCCAAGCAATTTATATGATAGTTCATCATAGGAAAGTCTTACACTACTGCTGTAGAATGAGATTTTCTCCAACTAATTTTCTATTTTCCTGCTGTAAAACTGCCAGAACACTTTGGTGAAAGGTAGATGGATATTCAATTAAAAACTTCCGTACTAGAAACTTAGAAAATTGCTTCTTAGTAAAAGGCAGATTAACCTCAAGTATATTTCTTGCTGTCAGTTCAATAGTATTGCTCTGTTTCTACTTATGTTTGCCTTTCCTTCCTGCATCATCTGTAAATGACAGTAACATCTGATTAAAAGAAATTTGTTGTTTTTATTCCTGGCTGATTCCTCTGATAGCTCTGGAGTTAAATACAAACCAAAATAAAGCACTACTTGCCTTTAAGGTTTCTCTGCCAGGTTTGAAGGCTGTCATATTTCAGATATGAAGTGCCTGTGGTGTTTGGTTTTTGCATTAGAAGTAATGATGGTTGTTAGTAAGTATTGGTTGTATTTGCTCTGCAGCACACTGGTTGTGGCACTTCCCAAGACACTTCTCCCCACATGAGTACTACAAAAGTATGTGTTTGTTTTGTTTTAGGATCACCTTGGGGTCAAGCTGAACTTTTCCAATATTCCCAATGTGACAAAGAAGAAAAACTGACTTAAGGAGATATTTGTCTTACGTATCAGAAAGAAACAATAAAAATTTAGAATAATGCACGTTCCTCATCTTCTCCTATGACTGCATCCCAGTCACTTTCAAGAGAATTTATTACTCAGGGATAAAGATCCCAGCTCTGACCTTTGAGACAACCTGGCCACCCTCCAGTCCCTTAGCTGACTGACACTAGTGTTTTGGAGAGTGGATTAAAAAGTGCTGTATTATGCATATTCCAGCAACATAATTCTTTCTGAGATTTTAGGATTAATTGAGATCTGCAAGTTTCAGTGTTGAGTGTTTTTTCTAATAATTAAAGGGTTATGCATTCTAAATTCTGGGTTTTTTAGGCTGTTTGATGTGTGCTTGTCTAGAATGAAATTTGAAATTTGTTTTGCAGTATTACAAACTATATGTAACCGAATGCCAAGAAAGGTTTATGCTGAGAGGCTTTAAATTCCAGGCTGTTCCTGCATATTGATTGGAAGAGGGTAATTGACACAGGAAGGAGAGCCCTTAGTACTCCAGTTGTAGCAGTGGAGGTTGAGGTAATTAATTTCTTATGAGGTACTTCACATCTCACAGCATTAGATCCATAGGGAGTATTCCATGAGGGCTTGAAGAGGAGGAAAATGACAATCTCATATTGAAGCTGCTGGGGAAAAAGCCCTGTCTGTAATGAGAAACGGTTCCACATGAAAGAGTCCTTATTTGCTCACTTGCATATGATTTTCCATACTCCTTTTTGAAATACATGCTTACCTGTTTGTCATAGAAATAGGTTTTCTTGAGCCAGGTGTCTTTAAAAAAATCACACTAGGGTGGGTGTGTTAGAGCAGGGAATGTGTGTCACTGAGTGGAGGTAGTGATTTTCAACCCAAAGTGCTTGTGGGTTATTCATTTGTGTTTCCCTTATTAAAAAAGAAAGGTAATAAATGTACTTCTACATTCATTTCCCTTTCCAGGCTTTTGATGCACAGTAAAAATAGGCTTTGAAATGCTATATGAAAAGGCCTGGGAGCTTTTACCTTTTCAAAGGAAAAATGTCAGAAATGTCAGGTTCTGCCTTAACTGCCTTGTCAGAGGATTCCTTGAATAACTTCTGAAACGTGAATGTAGGAGATTTCTCAGTCAGTGAATGCTGTGCATAGAATTGTTCATGCATCTAAACAGTTCCCTGTTTCAATGAGGTTGCTTGTGAGGACAAGCTGAAAATTTGAAGGGTAAAATAAAATTTAAATTAATTCCACATTTGAGGAACAAATCCCAGGGCCTAGTGGCGTCTAGACTGGTGCAAAGGAATACAAGGAGGTTCTGCCCCACACTTGGCATTTCTCACATAGCCAGTCATCCTGGATTTTTTTCTCTCTGTGTGACCTTCAAGGTGGCAAATCCTTCGTCCCCTTCCTAGCAAGGAATGTAGGAAGGGGTATTAGTTTTGTTTAATTAGTTTTGTTTAATGGCTGAAGCACAGCGTTAACTAATTCTGGCACCCCTGAAGCAGCTGGGATAAATGGAGCCTACAACAGGATTGAGCTGGATCTTCCCTTTTAAAGGCTTCTGGACTTGGGGGCTTTTTGAGACAGGTGATTGTAGATGTCTTTACTTTGTTGAGTTCCACAACAGGATTTGAAAGATCAGGGTTTCTATAAGCTGTGTATGAAAAAAAAATCTTGTCATTGCATAAAAACTTGAGATGTGGAAATGTCCCAAGTAATGACAAAATTTTTTTCATCATGCAAAATAAATTGTAAAATTGCTTTTTATACTACTTTCTTTCAATCTTATGGTTTTGATTAGAATTCCCAGTGACTTTATAAATCAAAATAAGAACCATTTATAAATTCCATATGCAAAAAAATCATTATATGTTACATGCTAAATTGTAACAACATACATAAAATGCTTGGTGTCTCTATAGAGGCTGTGAGTTTGCTTTAATGTTCTGCCTAAGTTGTGTGAGACTTTGTTTTTTGGGTTTTTTTAAATTAAGGTGCAATGTACAGCACCCTCTAATTGCTGAGCGTAGGATTATTTTCAGTCAACACAGGCTGAAACAGTCAGTCATTTAATTAGAGCTCTGACATTTATTAAGTTATTGTAGTATTGATTGGTGTTTACCTTTTAGCTTGGCTTCTTTTTTTAATATTTTCACAGAGAAATTATTTTGATAAATGTGCTAGTCTTTTTAACTGAAACTGTTCTTGGATACACAGAACTCTATCAAAATCTGTTTATCACAGAGTCATGGTGCAGCTGCTGGAGACAATTGACAGAGGGCAGGTTTAGATCAGACAGGGGAAGGAATTGTTCCCTGGGAGGGTGGGCAGGGTGCCCAGAGCAGCTGTGGCTGCCCCTGGATCCCTGGCAGTGCCCAAGGCCAGGCTGGACAGGGCTTGGAGCCACTGAGACAGTGGAAGGTGTCCCTGCCCATGGCAGTGGCTTTAAAATGGCTTCCAGTCCAAACCATTCTGTCATTGTGGGATAAACAAAGAAAATCATGGTAGTAAATTGTATTTTTTTTTTACCTATTCCTTCCAAGATTGTGCAATGACTATTTGGGAACAGACACATGCCATGGAACAAAGGCTGTGCAGCTGTCACGGTTTGCACTGTGCACCTTGGGGTGCAGGAGGCTCTGGGGTGCCTGAGAAGGTCACAGTCCCCTGCTCTGTACATGAGCTCCATCAAAACCAGTGGGGACATGGCCCTGTGCTGCAGCTGAGAATCTGCCCGTGTGTGTGTCCTGCTCTGAATGGAAATGCAGCAGAAAGATTTGCTGCACAGGTGGTTTTTGACACATTCAACTTATATTGTTTGCCAGTGTGAGAAATAGATGGGCCTGTATTATTTGCTGTACCCAGCATTTATCTTGAGGGTATCCAGTGTTAATTAAAAATACATATGTTCACTCAGTGGAATATTAATAACACTGTGACTTAGTGCTTGTAAAATATTTCAGATGTTAAAAAAGCATTGAAATAGGAACTGGATATTGCTTTCAGGATCTTCACAAGGGAGCCATCTAACTGTTATTACATATATTTCTAAAGAAAAAAATGGGTGAGTGCAGGATAACTGAAAGGCTCAGCTGCCTGATTTTTAAAATCCAGACCCAGAATAATGTGCATAATTTTCCTAGCCCTTTTCCTAATTCAGTCACTCTGTACAAGAAGGAATATTTCAGGATAGGCTTGCTCTGAAGTACAGCAGTCCCCAGAAGGATTTAATTGCCAAGCAGATGTGGAGTATTTCAACTCCAGATGTGTGGGTTCCATCACTGGGGAGTGAGACAGTGGCACTCTGCTGAGTGTGGAGCTGTTCAGGTCACCTTTGGCTTCACTGTGCCAGCATTTCCATAGACAATGGTTTTAGAACATCACATCTGCTGGTTTTTCGTTGCTCAAGAGAGGAATCATGTAATCATGTCGTGTAGCCCTGGACTGTTAGTGTGAGATCCGAGGTGAGATCTGCAGGGGAATGAATGCACACTCACAGGAGCACTTCAGATCCCAAGGCTCCTGGGGCCACTGGTGTTTGAGAGTGTTCCCACAGCAGACCTGGTAGCCAGGAGTCCCCCTGGCTGGAACAGACTGCACATGCTTTAGGAGTTTGTAACTCTTTGCAAGTAGGATTGATCCAAACAGAAGTGTGGGGGTTTTGATGTTGAAATCTCCTTAGGGAAGAGTGACAGTCTGCAGTTTTGAGGTTACCTGCAGTCTGGACTTATCCATATTCCACAGCCAGAATTTACAGGATATTTGTAGGGTATTTATTTCTTAGGGAAAACATGAGGTGAAGAATAACTTTGTTTGTAGTTAGATTTGCTTTCTAGACATGGACTACTATGTTAAGAATTTGAAAATAAAGTATTTTTAACTTGTTCACTGTTCAATATTTTATGCCACTTGCTGCCTGAGGTTATTTCATATTAGCTGCTTCAAAGATTTAGGTTAGCTTAGAGCCAGTTGTATCATTAGTGGCCACCTTTGAAGTTATAGATTACCAGAGAGTTTGAAAAATATCCCAATATTTTACAATGATTTTGTCTTTGTAGAAAAATAGGCTCTAAATCTAGAGCTTTCAAAGGATATGCCAGTGCATTCCCATAGCCTGAAAATGCATAGGCATAAGCTGGGTTGTATTCACAGAGTTCTCCTGGCCTGTTTACCTGGCAGTTCAGGAGGGATCATTTTGTTGTCGAGCTTGACAAGACTTGCAAAGCATCATCAAGGAGTCGTTATTTACTTTGTTTCCTGTGCAAGCCTTGCTACAAGAAATGATGGCATTGCTGTGGAACAAAAGTGAGTGTCCACCTCCAGGGATTCCTTGAAGGCTTTAAGGTGAAGTTCATACCTTTCTCCAAGACCTGGTTTGATCATTTGTTCTCTGCAAAGTCTATAGACAGCTTCAGAGATAGAAGGTCATAGGAGATTTTCTAAATCTCCCTGAAAATACAAGTTCAGGTTTTAAAGTAGTTTTTCCTTTCAGTTGCTAGAGAATCTGCTAGCAATTTCAAGGTGTTTATGACATTGCACATTTAATTTTAATGTAAGAGTCACCTCTAGTCTTTGTTTTAATATTAAGCATATTGTCCTGTTGACAGGTTTCTTTAGTCAGGAAATAACTCTGACTGAAGTATGATACATAGATAACAAGCTTATGTTATCTTGGGTGCCTACCAAGACATTATCACTTTCATATTAATTTTAATGTTATTTATAAAATGAGACAGTCGTGTTCATAATAGAGACTTCCTGGTGTTTGGTAAACAAATTCAAAATCCTGTGGTCAGTGTACATAGCTATTGTTTAGCATTTCTGAGAGTCTGACTCTTTGTGCTGTAAATGTCATGTGTGCTGACTTTGTGTAAAGCACCACTCTTTGTGGTTCTTTTCTTTATACCAGGGCAGTCCAAGGTCGTGAGTAATGATTGCTTGCTTTAGGCAAACAAAGTTCATCAGGCATTTTGGACCTTCCTGTAGTTTCTGTAAAAAAAGAAATACAAGAAAAAAGAAATACAAACCAGCCAGTAGGCACAGCAGTATAATGGTAATATTGTAGGGAAACAAGGCTGAGCGGTCCAGTGAAGTGTGAAGTGCACTTTTCAGATAGGTAATGATGATAGAAGCACTTTGCTTATAGGTGGAAATAAAAAGATTAAAATTGTTTCGAAAGTTAAGCTGATTCTCTTCAGACCTCTCAAATATCTCAAGAACTCAGTCTTCCAGATGCTGAGGATGAATGTGCTGTGGAATGAAGAGATTGCCATTTCATGGACAGTGTTTGCATTGCAATATCTTGGGCACTTTGAAACTCACCCATTCTATTTTACAGAAGGAAAATAATGAACACTGCAGACAAAAGCATAACCAGACTGCATTGTGGGCACCTGAATTTATACATTGTTTGGAGAGAGAGACCATTATATTTCACATGAATAGGGTATTAATGGATTGCCATCAATATTTTTGTTGTTGTTATTATTACTGTTATTAATCGTCATCATCACTATCACCATAGTTCTATTCATGTTGTTGATTACACTGGGAGTATTCCAGCAGTTCAGAAGTTAAGTGTTTATTTTGTTCCTGTATACTGCTTCTAAAGCATATGTTTTGATTCAGCAAATTATGCTTAACATCACAAATTGGCATTCTGGGGATATCGTGGTACTGGCTCTTGAAATGTAGAAAAACCTGGAAAAATCCTTCAGCATGTATGATTGACCAAATGCTCTGATGCACTGGGGACACAAAGAATGTGCTGGCTGAGGGATCCCAGGCAACTGCTAATTGTTTTCTGTCCCTTTGATTGCAGACTGACAAGACAGAGAGAAGCAATGCCCTGAATGTTGCCATAGATGCTATGTGCAAGAAGACCAGAGACCTCCGCAGACAGGTGAGCCCCTGGGTGAATGAAAGGTACTAAAGGTCTTGAGGGATTCTTTTCCAATTCACTATTTTCAGTTTATGCATTTTGAAAATAAGGGTTTTTTCTATAATAAAACTGTACTGATCCAATTGCACCGTTCCACAGAATATTTACACACCAGTTTTCAAAACTCTGGGAGAAAACCCTGCCAAATGATACTGGCTGAATATCTATCTGTACATATGCATGTCTAAATATATTTGCTGTAGGTATATGTCAGTAATGTACTCTGGCTATGCAGATTTGTTTAATTTTCAGTAAGCTGAATTATTACTGGTTGTTGGAACAGGCACCTTGAAGGAACTACTGAGTCAGTGTGTGTGGGTCTTTACAGTTGTGAGAACTCTTAGCACACAGGAGGGCCCTTGGAACACCCAGTGCACAGTGTACCCCCATTGTACATCCCAGTGTCCTAAAGCTGCTGTGAGACATGGACCAGCACCCACAGCTTCAGTGAAGGGCACAAGGTTAGCAGTAGACATCAGCTGTGTTTACAGCCTTTCTTTGCAATAAATATCTGTGAGAAAACTGCAGGTTGTGCTGGAAGGGTATCATGTGCCCTTTCTGAAAGAAAACACCTAGAAAGTCAGTAGTTCTTTCAGCCAGGCTGCCCCAACCAAGTACATGAAGATTTACAGGCACACAGAACATGAGCACACCTCTTTCATCCTGTCTCCAGCTCGGGCTGTTCATCAACTCCCCGGTGGAAAACGATCCCTCCCACCTTTGTGTTCAGTCTTGCAAGCCAGCCTGTGCTTCAAGATGAGGAATAAATTCCTTCCTGCTCCCATAATCAGCCAGGGAAAGCCTTGAAAAATGAGAAGAATATCATACAGATACAGTGTTTACAACTAAGTAGCTATCCAGTTTCTGCTTACATGCTGTCCAAAATGTGTTCAGTGCAGAGACCTGCATCACCAGCTCAGTGTGTCTAGGAACCCTTCTATTCATTTCCTTCCATGAGTTAATTAAACTCCAGCTTAAAACACTTTATTGACTCTGTTACAGTGGTTAAAAGCTGTTAACTAATTCAATTTGTGTCTCTCTGTAAACCTTTGGAAAATGTTCAGCCTGAACGTAATCATGATCAATTTATAGTCAATCTAGAACCAGTAATTTTCTCTTACCAGAACAGCTCTGTGTTTCTTGACATTTTTTCCACTGGAAAGCATTTATAAGAAATATTTCATCTATTTCCTCCAATTCTATCTTCATATATATGAATTACATAAGAATTGTTTTAGGAAGAGTGCTTACTGCATGCCTAATTCCTGATCTGGGAGACATGAAATTGTGAATTTTGTGCCTGCAGACACTGCAGTAGAGTCTTACCTGCTTTCACTCACGAACATTCGTTATTCTGTCTCCCAGCAATTTTACAAGAAACATGAAAATTGTTGTTTGCTCTACTCTTCCATCTTCTATAATACTTTCTTTTTAATGATACTGTGTACATTTGCTGGTATTGCACTGGGTGCTCTCGGTGGGTTCAGGGCTGTGGTGTGCAGTGTCTGCTTTCAGTCATGCAAAACTGGGGTTCAAGATGAAACCTTATAAAGCTGTAATTTTAAATCTCCTCAGTAGTACCCAGTAAAGCAGCCCATCAGAGAGGTGCTGCCCCAGGCAGCAGCCTGGCTGTGGGTTGTGCCATGGCCCCTTGGGAACCCCTTTGCACAGCACAGCAAGGGCAGTGAAGGAGGGTTGTGTCTGGCAAGGCTGAAGTCGCTGTCCCCAGAACAGGGTATTCTGGGAGCTGTAAGAACTCTCAGGCTTTTCAAGGAGAGTTATTTACATTCATTTCAGGAGCTTGGCCAGTACTTCTGGGCATTTTAAACTTTCTGCTTTGTTTTAATTTTGACTTGTATTGTGCTGGAGATGTGCATGCCATTTCTTGTGTGTGCTGTTTTACCTGGATCGCTGCTTCCCTGCTGAGGAGAGCTGGGCCAGTGTTTAGGAAGGAATTGCCTATTCATTCCAATTTGTAATTATGTGAAATTACCATACTCAGTTTTTGCTTCTCAGTTCTTTCCCAGTGTAGCATGAATGCACATCTGCACAGATGTTTCTCCTGTGGTTGTTCTGCAGTTCTGGCTGGTTGGTTGTTTTAATAAATTATTAGAACATTTTTAATCATGTTTTTTAAAACATAAATGATTGTTTCAATAAATTATTAAGTTATTCCTGGTGATATTCTTATATTTTTATGTAACTTGTTCATAATGGGTAGCTGTTTCTGGACACAAAAGAGATGGCCTTCCTGGCTCCCCTTTGGAAAGGGAAAGGGAGATCCCTCAGGAACAACTGAGGTTTGTCCAGGACTTCTGCCAGGGTAGTCTGATAAGGCAAGAGGCAAGCAGAGACAATTTTCTCTGCTCATCTGTACTGATGTTGAATAGTGTTGCAAACAGCTGCTGGCATTTTTTTCTCTACTCTCCACTGTTTTTGACAACCTTATGCCCCATGTTTTATAAACAACATGCTCCTGTGTTATTTTTTAATGCATTTTGATATCAAAATAAAAATTCTCAGTGCTTCTGTAGCAGTCTGCTCAAAGGGTAAGACCTTGCATCTTAAGCAGAAAACAATTGGTCAGACTCCCCCTGCTTTCCCTCTTCTGATGTTGTCTCTTTCACTTAAAAATACGAGAAAAAGTTTAATTATAGCACAGTAACTTCCCTAGCACTGCGTGCTGGCACTACTGGTGCTGTCCTTTGTTCATACCCTCCCTTCTGGCTACTCAGCTTTCAGCATTCTGCCCTTCAGGTGGCCAGAGTCAGAAACAGACTTACTGAGTCATGGAAGAAATGCTTGTTAGGATTAGCATGAAAAGAATAGATATTGCCTCAGATATTCCTTTTTTCTTTTGTCTTTTCTTTCTTTTTCTGTGTTGTATTTCTTTGTTCTTTTATGCTACAGAAGCCATCCTGTGTAACTGTCAGCTTCATGTATTCCTTTGCAGGGCTGCAACAGGAACATAATTTCAGACTTGTTTGTGTACAGCAAAGACACAGCATTATCTTTGTTTTTTGAAGAAGATGCAATTTGCTGCATAATTGCAGGATAGAGCATTTCTTAGAATGAAATAGTAATCATAATTTCTGTGTGAAAGGTTATTTAAGCCAAGAAAACCAGTGAAAAGCTATAGCAAAGAATTATGCAGTGAGAGATAAAATTAGGCTGCTGGTTTGCAATTGGGTGTCTCAAGCCCAGCACAAATGTGACTGAGGTTATTGTCTAAGGCTGTGAAAGTCCTGCAGTCTGGGCTGTACAGAGCTCCAGAATATTTCTGTTAGAGATAATGAATCATCAGCCATAAATATGATGGTTCCACAACTTTCTGTTGTTGTTTTTTGTAAATGGAAATATTTTATTTTTAAACTGTGACTCTTCAAGGTCACATTTATGTACCTAATTTTAAACAGGAAGAATATCTGTTTTCTTTAGTGGAGCCTTTACAACAGAAATCTTAGCAGGTAACTTGGCAGGACTGGAGGTTCAATGTATTTTATTTCTGGTAGAGAAACTTTCCAATAGGTTTTGTTTTTTTTTTTTTT